>JAZHYW010047366.1:167500-345223 GCA_037355805.1 Ixodes ricinus | reverse complement strand
GCCCGCACGCAGGCGCGTGATCCCGAATACGCAATTTTATCGCCACTTCCTAATTAAGAGGCGCTCCCTTCTTGTAATCGAATTACGTCTCCGAGTAACGGATCGCCCGTGGCGTATCTTGGCCACGAGCTATTTCCATGAGAAGGACGCTCTCATCGAAATAACCGAGTCACCTCGCTGGCCGGTTTGGTCAAACAGGGGTGTTTGGGAAATTCATTAATGCCGTAGCGTTCCACTTGCAGAAAATGCCAGCCACCTTGTATTTCGATGTTGCCTTTTGCTTGTAAAATATAAGTCGTTTCGTGTTAAAAAACTCGGAAATCTTTTGACACATTTGAAGGCATCAAAGCAGAAGGTGTAACGTGGTGACTTTCTTATTAAAATGTGTAACTTGAGAGTAGTATATTTATAGCGAAAATAATGTTTAAAAAAAAACACGGACACCTTATGTGACATCAAATCAGAAGACTCGGCTCCCTTCAGGAATTGACAATGTTTTATTTCTTCGCGGCTTTATATTTGATTATTATCGCCTTCACTAACTGTGTTCTGTTCAATACGACAGAAATACAGGATGTATGGAGAAAGAGAAAACCGTGTTTTTCTCTTTATAAATATAAGCTATGTATTGCTAAACGCTCATTCTTCTTCCATATATAACACTAGCGATTAGGATCCGGATGCTAAAGAGTCAGAAGTTCCCATTTGCTATGAGCTTCAATAGTTCTAGCGATTCTTGGTGCTTTAAATGAGAAATGGAGCCCGTTCCGGCTAACAGACGCCATATTTCTTCATGTATGAGCAAGTTTTGTCAGCCGCCAATTTCTCATTGGTTCTTTTTTTATACCGGTTATAACTTTCGTATTGCATAACAGCAAGTTCTAAAAGATTGGCGACTGATCCCACCCGCTAGCGTCACATTTGGTCGAACACAGCTTTTGACAATGCGTAGTGACTCTGTCGTCTGCTGTCATTATCATCATCATTACCATGCCTTTAGTGCTATGGTCATATGAATGTTAAGAAATGTGCCGGAGTTCCTTCCAGACCCTCATTACTGCCAGCCAGTGTTCCTCCGCAATGAGCAACTATTCCGCTAGAAGGGCGCACGACGCACTGACGTCAGTGGCATTGGTGCATACTGCTCTCTCGCAGAGAATAAAACAAATCAGTCACAGAAAAACACTTCTGTATCCCAGCAGGCCCAACAATCGAGTGTTTCCCCCTCGCACTCTCTGAGATGCGCCAATGGGAAGTTTTAGTAGACCGTACGCTGTAGAGAGCGGGCCCAGCGGGCGCGTGCTCAACGCTTCAGAGTGACCGCAAGCGACCGCACGAGCTCCCGCTAGCAAAGCGTCGATCTAGAATACGGTCTATTGAAAGTTTCTAATGTACATACCTCTCTTCCACAAGTGAAAACGTTATCTCACTCGTCATGGCTAGTCCCTTTCCCGTTTGGTCTGGGGAGAGATTAGATGCCGTGGCTGCTACGTCTGGCTGTTTATTTGTCTCATTCTTAACTTGTATCGGACCATATGGCATCTGTCGCATTTGCATGATAACGGCAGCTTTCTTTTTGCACGATGAACAGAGGTTGAAGGCACGCACAGAAGCGGACAACACTAGCTATTTTGCGATACACTGCCGAGGCTAGCGGAGCTTTCATAGTGGCAGCTCCACACTGCTATTATAGAACAAGCTAGCACTTTCGTCTCCGCATGCGCTCGCGCGACTACCCGTGACAAAGTTTAAGCACTGCGGAAGTCAGCCATGTCCAACGTTACTATACTTCATTTCACCTTATGTCGTACCGCAGCGAAGGCTAGAAGAGCGAGCTCATAGCGTTGGCATCTGCTCTTAATTCCCGAGAGCTTGTGCCGCCGAGATGTGCCCCAGAGCAAGAGAGCTCGCGCTTGTAGCCTTTCAGTGCGGTACATCATAAGGTGAAACAGAGTATAGAGGCGGTCGGTTTCGAAGCTCGCTTCCCGGCTCGGCGCCATTTCGTAGAGCGCGCGAAAGGTGATGCCGTGGTCGCCCTATACTTCGTTTCACCTTATATTGTACCGCAGAGAAGGCTAGAAGCGCGAGTTCATAGCGTTGGGAGCTGCTCTTAACGCACGAGAGCTTGTGCCGCCGAGGTGTGCCCTAGAGCAAGGAGCTCGCGCTTGTAGCCTTTCCTGCGGTACATCAAAAGGTGGAACAGAGTATTAGCAGCGAGATGTTTTGGTGGCGCCCTCCTATGGTTCTCTTTCGTGATGTCATTACCTTGCGAACAACAAAGTCGACGGTGTTTGTAATTACCATGGTGGAAGCCTGTAACCATTGCTCTCTCAAAGCAACACTGCCAACACCATCAAAATTTAAGTTCTTAAATTCCTCTTATTTCCGTCGATGGGAAATCCTTTGCTGACGTCACAGTCAGCATTCGGCCAATCGTGGAAAGCCGACCACAGCGACGCTTTCAATCGCGCACGTGACCAACAGGACCGACTCTCGACTATTCCGGTGGTGTCTCGTTGTTGTCGTTGTTCCTTGTGTTTTCGCTCGTCTCATCGGTGGCTACTCGCAGGCTCATAAGCGTTACTTTCTGGTGTGGGAACTTTGAGTCGTTCTCCAACCAGTGAGAAAGCATGCCGACCTGCTGTGCTCCCGGCAGTCGCAGCGAGTATGCCTCACAGGTCTAAAAAATGACGATAAGCGTCACTTATTTATTGCTCCGAAAGATGCTGTACGCCTGAAGGTATGGCAAAACGCGATCCCTGAGAAAATGTTCACGCTCACATTGTAGTATTTCGTTTTTGTTTAGTGACGTCTACCCTACCTAGATGGCGCCACCGGCCATCACTGGCGCCCGTGGCCTTCGGTCGGTCACCTCCCGGCCCCGGAGTGCGCAGCTTCGTGTTTCCGGCCCTTTGATTAAACAGTGTGGCTTGAACCTCCAACCGACTCGGACGTCTCTTTCCTTTCGGCGTTGGCGTGCCGGTCCCGGGCCATGCCGGCTACCGCCGTCTTCAGTGTGCGAGATTTTCTTTGCTTCCCGCAGGCCCGCGTGGGCCCTGCGCTCTTCTTGCGAGTTTTTCTTTTTTCAATTTACAACATTTTGGCGACGAGGAATACTACACACATAAAAAAATGAAAGCCGTTTACAACTCCCTGTAACGCCGAATTGGAGCGCAGCTCTTGAGGAGGAGGAGGAGGGAAGGGTACTCAGGGGAGGGTATACCCCTCCCCCTCCTCCTTCTCCTCCTCCCCTCATCTTTCAACATTGTCCGGGGGGGGGTCACGTGACCTCGGGGGGGGGGGGGGGGGGCTAGCGCTGTGCATGTCCCAACATGCACCGCTCGGGGGGGGGGGCTTGCGCGGTGCATGTCCCAACATGCTTGCTCGAAAGGGGGGCTCGCGCGGTGCATGTCCCAACATGCACCGCGCGGTTACGCCGACGGCGACGCCGCTCAAGCCGGAAACGGGCGCCTAAGAGCTGCGCTCTAAAAACTATGTGAGATTCGCATTTTCAGCTCGACGACATTAATCTTCATTACTCACACGTCATCAATGGGCAGACGGTTTTGACGGCCAAAGGCCAATGGTCATTAAAGGTTTATTCACACGGCGGAAAAATTAAAGGAACCAGATCCGTGGACCAAAGACATGTGCGTATCACTTGACCTTGAGGTCATTACGGAGAAATCCTCAGGTCCGCGGTTAGTCCGCGCATCTGGATCTATAGATGACAACGTTCCCGTGGACCGAAGCGAGGACGGCGAGTCTGAGCTCATAGCTTCGAAGGCTGCTTTCGCTGCACGTGCTACCAAACAAGTTCAGCACCATGGGAGTACCAACCGGTGGGGGGGGGAGGCAAGGGGGGCACTTGGCTCCCTAGTTCTCAGAGTGGGGCGGGGGGGGGGCAAGGCATGTGCTTTGCCCCTCCTGGAAGCAACCACCGCTGGGCAGGGCAAACACTGGCCGGCGGCGCCCAAGAGATACCAAGGGCACCGCCCCCGGCCCTAGGGAGGGGGGGGGGGGTCTGGTTTGCCCCCACTCAAAAACAAGTTGGTACGCCACTGATCAGCACCTCTCGAATTTGTCACCTTGCGCTCACAGCTTTCGCTGCACTCCAAGCTAAAACAAAAAAAAATGTACAACCAGGTAGTGCATGTGGCGCTGGATTTAGCGTCTAGCCAATCTGCCAGTGAAGAAGACAAACAAAGATGAAGGGCCATAGCGACAAAACGTCGTTCTTTACTCGTGGAAGAATTTATTCAACTGCATTGCCTCCAATGTGATCAGCACCGAAAGTACGATATAAAATTCCAACTCTGGCCTCATCGAACAAATGAAGTGGCTCCTTCTGCTGGTATGGGCCTTACATGGCAGGTGAGATCATTGAACGCTGACTGATCCAAGTGAACAGCGCAGCTCTATTTACTCGGTTATATTTGTCTTATATTTTCAGAAAAACAAAACTTTTTTCTGAAGAAGAAAAAAAGCGACGCGTCTTTAAGCTAGACTAGGGAAAGGTAAAAAAAAAATGGCCAAGTTGCTGAGGACGAGTAGGATATGCGGACGTTCTACCGCGGCCTCCAGTTAGTAGGGTGCAACAGCCTGTGCTTCCCCGGGCATGCATAGAAACCTACCGAGACGATGAGGATCCTTATCCCGCGAGTTACATAAAGGCGATTTGATGACTCCTTGTTTTACGTTGACGAGTGTTCGCGCTCCCTTTCAATTCATAGCTTACCAGTATCGCCTTTTCTTTTTTGGCAATATGCTGGTTATATTAAGATATTTAAGAAGAATAAAACTATCTCGGACTGCAAGTTTCTACAAGAGGACATAAACTCATTTAGCAAGTGGTGTTGACTGAACGGTCTTCTACTAAAGAGCTCGAAAACCAAGGTCATGTCCTATAGTGGCAAAACGTAAACAACGTGTTTCCCTTACAGTGTTCGCTCAGACGTATTGTGCCGTTCTAGTGAAGTGAGGGAATTGGGAGTGCTTTTCAACTCCTCCTCGAGATTTGATAGCCATATGGCTCGTATGAGTACCTGCGCCTTGCGGGCGCTCGTTGTTGTCTGTTGAACGACTAGAGTATTTAAAAATCCCGTAATGTTTGTAAACCTGTACCGCTTTTTGACAAGGTCTTTAACTCGAACACACATCTCCTTTATGGAATGGTACTTGTAAAACAACCCATATAAGGCTGGAGCGAGTACAAAACAAATTTTTATATATTTTTCGACATCGAAATCTGCGGGATGAAGCATCTCTATCACCGAGTAACAGTGTAGTGGACGTCCTACATATGTATAGCTTATATCACCATCGAGAAAAGACAGATCTGGGGTGCTATTCTGGTCGCAAATGGGTACCTTTCCGAGGTGTGACGTATCGAGAAAGAAGGGGCGGAGCCTCAAACTAGAATGATTCTTGTTTGAGGCTGCGCCATGCGCCAACGTTCGGGTTCACGCACGCGGTCGGCTAGAATTTGACGATCCCCCTACGTCGCGATGACGTGTCACGCAGTTGGGGCGCAGAAATCCCCGGATTTCCCCCTGTTTTTTTTTTTTTTTTTGTTATCTTCTTTCTTTCCTCCGGGAGTCAGAAGGAGCGAATAACCGAGGAAAGGCCACCTTCCGGAAAATAGAAGGAAACAGAGAAAAATAATATTATCCTTCATATAAATACGAAAGATTATTTCAATAATTATGACGTAAAGTAAATTTAGCTAAGATATCTCTGCTTGTTTTCTCGAAGTATTTCGCTACGGTCTTTGAAAACAAACATGGCGAAATTCGCGGTAACGACCTTGTGTTGTTTGTGTCTCGTTTGCGTCGTTTGTTGCTTTCCTGTTTCTGCACGATACGGATAGCATTACGATAAGAAAATATTATGTGAAGGCACGCTGCAACACCGATCATCCTTTGTGAAGCCGTCGTGAACATAAGCTGCAAATGAAATTTCCGGTTTGCCTGTGAAAGAGACTCCAAACTGACGACGACTCTGTGGTAATATATGACAAGTCATGAGATCGACGCAGAGTGCAACGGTTGTTGAACATGCTGTGGATGATGCAGGAAGGTTTCTTCGGGCAGTTTTAATAATGCTTTGCACCCTTTGCTCACTGCAGTGATTACGACGGTAGTCTCCAGTAAGCCATGCTCTTCTCTCTTCGGCGCCGAAGAAATCGACGCGACCGCAGCAATCTCGGGCAGTCTTTTTTACGTATTTTTTTATTTGCAGAAAAGCTCGTGCGAAAAAAAACAAAACGGCTTCCACGTTTTACACGTCCCTACATAGGTACCTCGCTATCCCATTGGCTTCATTGCGCGTGACGATTCAACGCTATTTGCCATGGGAACGTTCGTGAAACTAGAAAGCCTCTGTTTGCCGAGAGGTATTCACACGAGGGAGAAATCCCGGGGATTTCTCGCCGGCACGCGCGTATCACGAGACGAAAACGCGAGGCTTTTGCACATCGCAAAGCCTGACGTTTTCGTCGCGGCTTGCGCGTGCCGTGGAAGAAAACCCTGGATTTCTCCCTCGTGTGAATACCAACAGTCATTTTTTGAGTTCGGGTTGTGACGACAAAACGACGTAAGAACAAGAATGCACGGGACTATTTGCATTGTTTTAACTCGACAACCGTACCCTTGGCGAGAAACTCTGAAAGAACATGGCCGCGATGCTCGTCGGATCGACCGCGGCCGGGGTTTTGACATGCGATCGGATAGCGGTGATCTACGCGCACGAAGATGCTCGTGCTGTGGGATGGGTATTCGGCAGCGGGACCAGTCGAAGAGCACAGTGAGCTGGCGTTCAACGTCTCCGATATAACTATGGCGAGATGCAAGCCAGCTTCTATTTGTGCCCGGTGTTATAGGCGCTGAAAGTGGTGGTGTTGTTGTGACTCGTACGGTCGCCAACAGGATTATGGGAACGGTAATAGACCTTCATTCAGCGCTGCGCCATGCGTCAGATTCAAAACCTCACATGACACCCAGAGAGTGAACAACGCTTCCGCGAGCACGGAGGGCAGCAGCCAACGGTCTGAGAAAGATATGCGCATCGCCGCCATAGAGACCTCCAGCGATTGCCCCAACGGCAAGAAGAGCAAACGACAAGCTCATTGCGGTTTGTGTACTGCTGACCTGCTGATTCATCGGACTGACAAAGATGAATGATGTAAAACGCAACGTAAGTTTGCTGGCGTTTGCATAAACTAACGCGCGTTTCGTTGAAAATGTAATTTATGGAATTCGTTAACGCCTTGAAAGTTTGACGGGGACCGTATTGTGAGACGCAGCCTTCACACAAAGTGCTTTCTGCAGTGTGCTGCTCTGCCATGCATATAAAGAACAGAGACATCGCCTATATCGTGCATAAAATAAAGAAAAATTTCGCTTATCTTGATAATGTTGACTATCTATTGAGTGCTGTTGATAGTAGTGGCGTCGCCAAGGTGAACTTTTGAA
Organism: Ixodes ricinus; assembly: GCA_037355805.1. Lineage (NCBI taxonomy): Eukaryota > Metazoa > Arthropoda > Arachnida > Ixodida > Ixodidae > Ixodes > Ixodes ricinus. The sequence goes on along the minus strand of JAZHYW010047366.1, from coordinate 337,751 downwards.
GGGGTGAGGGTGGTGGGAGGTTGGAGGGCTGGGGATGTTCATGACCTTGGGGCGGGGGGGGGGGGGATTTGTGCGCATGCCCAGTCCCGCCGGATTTGGGAGGGGGGCGAAGCGCCCATGAGCCCTCGCCTCGCCCCCCCCCCCCCTTTCCCTGGCTTTGCCACTGGACGATACCATGGGGAGAATCCTACATTAACGAGGCTGCCATAAGCATGTGCATATAGCCACTGAGCCTCGCAACCGGAATGGCAAGATGGTTAGCAGGCATTCTTCACGTTACGTAGCAGTTCTTTTTAGTACATATGCTCGCTTTTCCTTCACATCGCCGACTCTGCTTCCGCTTGTCGTTTATGCTTGGTGGTTTGATAAAGTCAGCTGCGCGTATTTGCTCTGCATCACAGGCAGAATTTCAAAATCAGAAGCTCATCACTACTCTTCGAATTGCAATGGAGTTACTGTCACTTTTGAAACGACAATCCATTTAATTGGTATCATAACCTTCCATTAAACACACGTGTGTTGAATAGGATAATTAATATCTTGTGTTTTTCTTGAATTAACGAAGACAACCATATCACGAGACTGCACTAACAAAATTTCTCGTTACGGTAAAGTGTAATCACATATCTGTCAGACTAAACTCCTGCTGTATCTAAACAGCTAACGATTCATTTTGGTTACGCCTCTTATGGTTATTGCAGGGCCAGAAAATGCTACCTTTACGGCTGTCTGACGGCTTGGCTTATGCAATTCAAACTCCCGTGTGAAAAGAAAATATCTGAATTGACGTAAAAATGCCATCAACATTATCGTTATTACGGCAATGATGACGGCGCTGCAAAACCACAACAAAATGATAAACTGAAGTGCCATAGGTTATGGCGTGCCACTATTCAAACGGTGAAACCCTGGTTTTGATGACTCACCACTAAGTTGTTAATGGCAAAGTGGTGTTTACGGCAAAGTGTTGAGTCCCTTCAGAACAGTGATGGCCTCCCTTCAGACTGATGATGATGGTTTCAGTTAAGATTCTGGAAGTTCAGAAGTAAACGCCCAACCACGTCAGGGTGGCTTGTCGTGGTGGCGACAGCCTTCTTTCGCGTGCCTCAGCTGCCTCGGTCCGGTGTTTTGTCGACCCAGCCGTCTCTTCCCAGCCGGTTGACAGCGGCCTCGTGACGACCGTCATGGCTCTGATCACCATCCCCTGGGCATTAGCTATGTGATCATGGGTGGAAACCGCGCCCATACCAGTTCCCACTGCGAAAACTATCAGTGTGATTCAAAATTGGTCTGCTGCTGCTCGACGGTCATCATCTCTCATCGTCGCCGTCTCTCGTCTGCGCAGCTGCTCAAGCACTGCGATCACACGGTGCTTTTCGACGAGCAGTATTGACCCCTAGATCAGAAACAGTCGTCGGGCATCGCGGAAGGCAACCGGGTGCTCGCGGAAAACCCGTCAGCCCGCGGTGTTAAGAATGGAACCTTCGCCGACCTTCTTCCGAGTTTCAACGCTGCGGAAACGAGTCATGATCTGTCCGGGAACGTCGCCTGCTGGACGGGGCCTACGCGAAACGAGTCCCGACGAGTACGGAACCGTCGCCTACGTGTCTGCGCCTGCGGAGACAGGTCTCAACGCGCCCGTGACGTCAACGGGACGTGTGTGCGTGCGTGCGGCTTGGTGCGCTCCGGAAGGGAGAGAGGCCTGGCCTAACTGCGGAGAACTTTGGCTACGACGCACTGCTGGCTACGACGCGGCGGACCTTGCTACGACGCACTTGACGGCGGGTTGCTGCTGCGCACTTGCTGCCCTGGCGGGGAGTGAGGGAGAAAACGGACCCTATATAAGGCGGAGCGCGAGGCTGCTCAGGAGTTCTCTCGGATTTGACGACTGTATCGCAACCATGTAATTAAACCGTTCGTTACGTTACCAATTCTCCCACCTCCACTGGACCCCTGGGTTCTTCACTTCGGGGAATGGTCGTCGTCACGAGCCAGGAAGCTCCCGGACGTGCGGCTCAAACCCCGCCTCTAACAACTGGTTGGCAGCGGTTGGGATCGGACCATGCGACATCGTGCTACATCTGCGGGTGAGCGTTTGGACTTTGCTTTGAGATTCGCCAGGCTTCAGATTATGGGTAATTAATTTTGAACTGCTGGGAATCCTTAGTGTTTGACTCGTGCGCTAGGTTTAGGTACAACCTCGCGACAAGTTTTAGAACAAAGCCAAAGCTAAAGAGCAGCGATCATGGATCTAATGAGGTTACTGAGAACAGATTTATTCTGTTTATGTGAAGAATTGGGTGTGGAGGTGGAGCAAAAGATGAAGAAATCTGAGATCAGTAAAGCGATTTCAGAGAGCGCAGAAGCAGAGGAAATTAAAATTGCGTGGGAACTGCTTCTGAACGCTAAGAGCGAGGCTGCAGCGAGAGGAACGAGAACGAGAGCAGGCTGCAGCGAGAGAGGAGCAGGAGCAGGCTGCAGCGAGAGGAGGAACGAGAGCGAGAGAGGAACGAGAGCAGGCTGCAGCGAGAGAGGAACGAGAGCGAGCAGGCTGCAGCGAGAGAGGAACGAGAGCGGGAGCAGGCTGCAGCGAGAGAGGAACGAGAACGAGACGAGGCAGGCTGCAGCGAGAGAGGAACGAGAGCAGGCTGCAGCGAGAGAGGAACGAGCGCAGGCTGTGCGACAGAGGAGCGACGCGCTGAAAAGGCTAGAGCTCGAAATTGAACAACAGCGATTAAACTCGCAGAACAGTAGAGTTGGGGCTCCGGTGCGAGCAAGTGAGACCGAGTCGTATCAAATGAAGAAGCTCATGCAGCCGTTTAAAGTTGGGGAAGACGTGGGCCTGTTCTTAGTGAACTTTGAGAGGACATGTGAGAAGTTGAGCTTCGCCCCAGAAACGTGGCCGCAACGGCTTTTGACTTTGTTGCCCTGTGAGGCTGCAGAGGTTGTCGCGCGCCTTAGTGCTGGAGACGCGGACGACTACGACAAGGTGAAGTCCAGCCTTTTGAAACGGTACCGCCTTTCTGCCGAGGCGTTCCGTCAAAGGTTTAGAAACGCATCCAAAAAGAGCAGCGAGGGCTACTCGGAATTCGCTTACGGGCTTAAAACCAATTTGATAGAATGGTTGAAGAGCGAGGAAGTGTACGAAAGCCGAGACAAGGTAGTCGAGTGTGTGTGCCTCGAACAGTTCTTTCGTAGCATTCCGCAGTCAGTCAAGCTCTGGGTGCAGGACAGGGTAGGAGTCGACTCTGTCGAAAGGGCCGCTGAGCTAGCCGAGGAGTACGCAACGCGTAGAAAGCTGAGCGGAGAGGAAAGCGAACCCGGCCGGAGCGATCAGCGCAAGACCTTCCGACAGGGAAACGGCTCGCGAGAAAACGGGCCCGAGAAGCCCGAAGCAGGACAAAAGGTCCCAGAAAAGAGCGCAGAACACTCGAACGGAGACGAGGCGCGGAAAAGCCAAACAGGGCAGTTCGAGGCAAGGAAGCCGTTCCTGTGCTACAACTGTCAGGAGCCGGGACACATAGCGGCCAGATGTAACAAACCGCGGGTTGTGTTCTCGACCGTGACCGGTAGTGACGAGGACCTGGAGCTCCTTCGTCCCTATCTTCACGAGCTCCAGGTAAACGGAAAGCCGTGCAGGGTGCTTCGGGACAGTGCAGCGACGATGGACGTGGTTCATCCATCGTATGTAACGCGATCCGATTTTACTGGAAAGGTAGTTTGGATCAAGCAGCTGCTCGAAAAGCACAGTGTCTGTCTGCCTATGGCGACGGTAAGGATAACTGGCCCGTTCGGAGAGCTAGTGACAGAGGCGGCTGTCTCGCAAACAGTCCCGTTGGAGTATCCTTATTTGTTTTCTAACCGGTCAGAATTCCTGCTGCGCGAGAGGGGTCAACAACTGGGAGAGGGACTAGTTCAGTCAGGTACGAGGTCCAAATCGCGTCAGCTCGCCCCTTTGTTGACGAGTGATCCAGAGCCAGAGGCAGCTGTCGGGGAGCAGGCACTACCACAGTTCGAGGCAGAGAAACGGGATGAGAGGGACCAGATTGTAGAACAGCCTGACCTCGTAGCACTAGAAAGTGTACGCCGTCCCAACGAGCCGGCGAAAAAGGCGGAGGAAGACGGGATCAGTGAAATATCTCTCGTAGCTCCGGCGTCACGTAACTTTGGTCCTCTGCTACGAGCAGACGGAGTGTCTTTGACAGTCGAGCAGAAGAGCGACCCTAGTGTGTCAGGGTTTCACGGTACAGCTCAGGAGATTGCTAGGACCAATGTGACGGGGCATGAAAAAGGCGGATTGTTTTATCGGCGCTATAAGGACCGCATTTTCACGTCTAGAAATCACGTGAAAATCGATCACTACGACTTCAGGGCAAGAAAAAGGAAAGGCAAATTTAACGGCAATGCCGATGGGTTGAGCAGATTTTTCTGGCATCACGAAAAACAGTAGGGATGATCTCAGAGGTCTTCGTCATCCACGGGAATGAGGATCTAAGTGGGGGCACTTCGTTAAAACCCCAAAAGGACCTCACAAATTGCAAAGAGTTTTTGTCTTTTGTATTTTGTTCATTGTGACCTCGTTGGAAAAATGAGTTTTGTTTTGGCGACAGCGGGTCAATTCGCATTGTTTTGGCAAATTATGGTAATCCGTAATCCAGTCTGGCGGGTCTCTGGCGAATTCCGAGCGTTTGACTGCGGTGTGGCGTGGTGTTGTGTGGGACGTTTCCGCTAATGCCTCCGTTGTAAGAGGTTTGGGAGTTTGTTGGGTGCTTGCAGCGTCTTCTCAAGGCCTACTCCACGCCCACCTCTTCAGGCCAGCGATTGTACCACCGGCCTTTCGAGGTTTCCCTGGCCCCGGAGGGGCTGTTAAGAATGGAACCTTCGGCGACCTTCTTCCGAGTTTCAACGCTGCGGAAACGAGTCATGATCTGTCCGGGAACGTCGCCTGCTGGACGGGGCCTACGCGAAACGAGTCCCGACGAGTACGGAACCGTCGCCTACGTGTCTGCGCCTGCGGAGACAGGTCTCAACGCGCCCGTGACGTCAACGGGACGTGTGTGCGTGCGTGCGGCTTGGTGCGCTCCGGAAGGGGAGAGAGGCCTGGCCACTCAGACGTCTCGGCCGGAGAGGGACTGTTGGGCATGGCTACGACGCACTTGCTGGCTACGACGCGGCGGACCTTGCTACGACGCACTTGACGGCGGGTTGCTGCTGCGCACTTGCTGCCCTGGCGGGGAGTGAGGGAGAAAACGGACCCCTATATAAGGCGGAGCGCGAGGCTGCTCAGGAGTTCTCTCGGATTTGACGACTGTATCGCAACCATGTAATTAAACCGTTCGTTACGTTACCAATTCTCCCACCTCCACTGGACCCCTGGGTTCTTCACTTCGGGGAATGGTCGTCGTCACGAGCCAGGAAGCTCCCGGACGTGCGGCTCAAACTCCCGCCTCTAACAACGGGTTGGTCGAGCCATCGTTCCGCAACAAGCATCGCCGCCATTTTCTACGCTCTAGAATCCTACCCAAAGCTTGTTCCCCTTCGTGCAAATAGAAACAGAAGTTAAAAGCACGAGCACATCACCCCGAACGATGCTTGCACGAACGTTGGCTTGTACTGCGCAAGCGCGCCTGCTCGACAGGGACGTTGAACGTCCGGAGCACGTTCTTGTAGCTCCTACACCCGCACTAGCTCGCACTCATAGTGAAACAGAGAGTAGGGTGTGTCGAGTAATACCGCAGTTAATCTAGTTACGCGACTTCCGCTATGTGCTACGTAGGTCGGACGTGGTCATACGTCACTTTGTCGTCACTGTCCGAACTCGAAGAACGATCAGTTACGGCAAACGGTTGCTTTCGTGTTTCGCGAACGTTCCCATGGGAACCGCGTGGAATTATCACGCGGGCTGTGGCCAATAGGACAGCGCGGTTCATAGGGGGAGGAGTTTTCGAGAAACACGAACAGTGACCGTTTGTGACCAGAATAGCACCCCTGGGGTGCTATTCTGGTCGCAAACGGGTACTTTCGAGTTGTGACGTATCGAGAAAGAAGGGGCGGAGCCTCAAACTAGAATGATTCTTGTTTGAGGCTCCGCCCCAACGTTCGGGTTCACGCACGCGGTCAGCTAGAATTTGACGATCCCCCTACGTCGCGATGACGTGTCCACGCAGTTGGGGCGCAGAAATCCCCGCATTTCCCCCTGTTCTTTTTGTTATCTTCTTTCTTTCCTCCGGGAGTTAGAACGAGCGAATAACGGAGAAAAGGATACCTTCCGGAAAATGGAAGGAAACAGAGAAAAATAATATTATCCTTTTATAAAATACGAAAGATTATTTCAATAATTATGACGTAAAGTAAATTTAGCTAAGATATCTCAACTTGTTTTCTCGAAGTCTTTCGCTACGGTCTTTCAAAACAAACATGGCGAAAACCGCGGTAACGACCTTGTGGTGTTTGTGTCTCGTTTGCGTCGTTGCTTTCCCTGTTTCTGCACGATACGGATCGTATTACGAGAAGAAAATATTATGTGAAGGTACGCTGCGACACCGATCATCCTTCGTGAAGCCTCCGTGAACATAAGCTGCAAATGAAATTTCCTGTTTGCCTGTGAAGGAGACTCCAAATGGATACAGAGCTGACGACGACTCTGTGGTAATATATGACAAGTCATGAGATCGACGCAGAGTGCACCGGTTGTGAACATGCTGTGGATGATGCAGGAAAGTTTCTTCGGGCAGTTTTAATAATGCTTTGCTCCCTTTGCTCACTGCAGTGATTACGACGGTAGTCCCCATAAGCCATGCTCTTCTCTTTCGGCGCTGAAGAAATGGACGCGACCGCATAATCTCGGGCAGTCTTTTTTACTTACTTTTTATTTGCAGAAAAGCTCGTGCAAAAAAAAAAAAAAGAAACGGTTTTTACACTTCCCTACATAGGTACCTCGCTATCCCATTGGCTTCATTGCGCGTGACGATTCAACGCTCTTTGCCATGGGAACGTTCGTGAAACTAGAAAGCCTCTGTTTGCCGCTAACAGTCATTTTTCGAGTTCGGGTTGTGACGACAAAATGACGTAAGAACAAGAATGCACGAGAGTATTTGCATTGTTTTAACTAGTACTCGACAACCGTACCCTTGGCGTGATCAACGCCTCCTGTACTAAGATGCCTGTCAGGTGGCTCGCTCTCCCATTGCGGCCGGTCTGCCATCGTATTGTAGCCAAACGCCACTAGGTGGCGCTCAGTTCCGACCCGCTAGGCGCGAGCAACAACATCATCATCAGCAACTCTTGCTGGGCGCTCGGCCATCTCGGCGCAACTGGCGCGGCCGGCCGCTCGCAACTGAGTGCTAATTTCATTTATTTTAACATTAGTTTTAGTTTCAGTCTTTGGTTTACTGTTTTGCATCCTTTTGAAGAAAAAGACCCAATTATTCTCCATGGCCCTAGACCATAATACCAAAAGAAGACGAAGACGAAAGTGTAAATATACCAAAGAGTGAGCCAGCGCTGCGTAAGTTTGTCTTTCTTTTGTGTGCGTGGACTGGAGTAACTGTTTTGCTGGTGCGCTGTTCCGCCTGTACAGCACCACATCATTCATAGCCTTCGCACTCTCTTTGTGCTGTTAACGCCAGGGACAACACTGCACTATTCGATTTGAAGCACTACTCGCACACCCCTAGTGGTATCACAATAGCAGACGTCAAATCTCCCGCGCTCTCGCGGCCGCGAGCGATGATGATGATGATGATGATGATGATACTGCGGCTGCTCCCTTTGTAACGGGCGGGCTCGATTACTCGTGCCCAAGCCTGGGGGTGAATTCAGCGCCCCCTGTGTTGTGTATGATGCCACCAATCCTCCAGTCGTCTTTTTGTCTGCTCGATGGTCTTCCAAACGGCTTCAGTAGTATTGGCTCTCTCGCTTGTTGTCGAGAAGCCCAGCGCTGTCGCTAGAGGCGGGACACCTTCGTGTAGTCGGTTCGCCTCTTCGGTGGGAGGAGTCACAGATGGCCGGATTCCGCCACAACGGAGTATGATGTGCTCCGCGGTTTCGCTCTCACCCTCGCATACTCGGCATACAGTCGACTGCACATTATTGTCGAAGCGCTGTTTGTACACCAGTGTGCGGAGGGCTCCCGCACGAGCCTCGAACAATAGGCGGCTGCCCAAGCTGTTGTCGTACAGCCGCGTCTCTGCCGTGATTTGCTGTTTTAACTCCGCATACATGGTAAGGGTTGACTTTGTCCGGGCAGCCTCCAGCCATTGCACATTCTCCTGTTCGCGAACCCTCTTCCGCACCAGAGACTCCCATTCCCTCTCTGTGGTCGCCTCCACTGGTTCTGTGAAGAAGCCGAACTTTTTCTCAAGTTGGTAAAGGCGCTTTCGCCAACGGCTCTGCAGAGAAGTCATATGTGTGTATACGAACAGCCTCTTGGCCCAGCGACACCGGTCCATGAGTCGAAGCCGCCCGTCATAGGAAACCTTGCTTGTCGCCTCCCTTGCTTCGAAAGACGACCAGCCCAGGTCCCCCTGCACTGCCTCATTCGCCACCGTGCCATGGCAGCCCAGCGCTTGGCGTCCCACTTCTCGTTGACTGCGCTCCAAGGCGGTTCTTGTGTCCCCTGGTACACACACCACTGCGTTGGCGAACGTCAAACCTGGCACCACCACCGCCTTCCACATTTCGCGGCTCACTACGAATCTATTACAGCACCATAGGCTGCGCTTACGGAGGATGTTAGCTCCCCGTGTGGCGGATTGACGGAGGTGGACGTAATGATCTTTCAGATAGTCTGCCTCGTTGGACAACTCAACACCTAGGTACTTATACTTGTTCAGTACCGGTAATACGTCAAGGCCCAATCTGAGGCTATCGAGCTTTTCTTTCTCAGTGCCCGCGAATTGTATCACGGCGGACTTGGATGTGTTGTACTTGAGACCAAGCACGGCAGCCTCATCTGCACATATGTCGAGAAGTTGCTGCATCGCCGTTGCACCGCCCGCCGTCAGCACAATGTCGTCCGCAAAGGTCAGACCCGGTAGCACCCAGTTCACGGCCTCTCCATTTTCAACGTGCAGTAGCGAGAAGCCCAGTCCTGAATCTATCAACCGCTCCTCTAGTCGCGCGACATACAACATGTAGAGAAGCGGCGAGAGTGGGCATCCTTGGCGCAATCCACGTGTTACAACGATTTCTTCTGATCTGACCTCTCCCACCTGGGTTGTCACCGTGTTGCCTGTGTATAAGCGATTAATAAGCTCGGTCCACAATAGGGTCAGTTAGCAGCGCCCCTCGCGGTCGTTTCGGTGAAGGGGAGGAGGAAAAAGGGAGAGGGCACGGCAGGACGCTCGCCGCTCTCATGACAGGCATCTTAGTACAGGAGGCGTTGGCGTGATGAACTCGAAAGAACATGGCCGCGATGCTCGTCGGATCGACCGCGGCTGGGGTTTGACATGCGATCGGTAACTTGATGAACGCGCACAGGAATGCTTTCGTGCTGTTGGATGAGCCCATTCGGCGGCAGGACCGGGTCGAAGAGCACAGTGAGCTGGCGTTCAACCTCTCTGATTTAACACTTGACGAGATGCAAGACATGGCTTCTATTTGTGCCGGTGTTATGAAGCTTGTAAGTGGTGGTGTTGTTGTGGCTCGTAACGGCAGCTTTGTTGAGATTATGCAGACGGTAATAGACCTTCATTAAGCGTTGCCATGCGTCAAGGTTCAAAACATCACCTTGACACAAAGTGACCAATGCTTCCGCGGGCACGGAGGCAACAGCCAACGGTCTGAGAAAGAATTGTGCCGCCGCCACGACCGCCAGCGATCGCCGATCGCCCCAACGGCAACAAAACAAACGACAAGCTCATTGAGGTTTGTGGTTTGTGTAGCGCTGACTGCTGATTCATCGGACAACAAAGGTGAATGATGTAAAACGCAACGTAAGGTTGCCAGCGTTTTGCAAAACTAACGCGTTTCGTTGAAAATTTATTTTGTGGAATTTGTTAACGCCTTGAAAGTTTGACGGAGACTGCACTGCGAACGGAGCCTCCACACAAGTGTTTTCTACAGTGTGTGATTTGCCTGCATGCGTATAAAGACAGAAACACTGCCTATATGGTGCATAAAATAAAGGAAATTTCGCTTATCTTGATAATGTTGACTACCTATTGAGTGCTGTTGATAGTAGTGGCGTAGCCAGGAACTTTTGAGGGGGTGAGGGTGGAGAGGGTTGAGGTGGCTGGGATGTTCATGACTTGGGGTGCGGGGGGGATGGTGTCAAAATTTGTGTATATTCAAGGGCCTGCCGGATTTGGGGAGGGGGGGGCGAAGCCCCATAAGCCTCCCCTCCCCCCATCGCTTCCCACCCCTGGCTTTGCCTGGATGATACCATAAGGGGAGCATCCTACACTCACACGCTGCCATAAGCATGTGCATACCCATTGAGCTCGTACCACAATGGCAAAATAGTTGCTGATGATTCATCACGTTACGTAGCAGTTCTTTCTTTAGTAGATATGCTCGCTTTTCCTTCACACATCTACTCTGCTTCCGCTTGTGGTTTATGCTTGATGGTGATAAGTCAACAGTGCGTATTCGCTCTGCATCACAGGCAAATTTCAAAAATCCAGTTCACACTACTCTTTAATTTCAATGAGTTACTATCACTTTTGAAACGACAATCTATTTAATATGTATCATAACCTTTACATTAAACACACGTGTGTTGAATGTAGGACAATTGTATCTTTCTTGTTTTTTTTTTGGTCACGGAGATGACAACCATCCACAAGATTGCACTGGCTAAATTTCTCGTCTACAGTGGGTAACAATGTTACCATACGCTGTCAGACTAAACTCCTGCTGTGTAAATAACTAACGATTCATTTTAGGACACACCTGTTCGTAGTTCATTGCAGGGCATCGAACAGTGTTTCTTATGACCGTCCGATGACTGACATTCAATTCCATGAAGCTTGACGTGAAAAGGTAAAATATCTAATTGATATAATAAAATGCCATCAGCAACCCATCCAGATTTTATTGCGTGATTGACAGTAGCTACAAACCGCATCAAATGGTCAACTGTATACATAGGTACTAAGCGTGCACTAACTCCGAAGCTGTAGAAACCCTGAAGTTTTAACGTCAACTTACCACCATGTTGTTAATGGCAAAGTAATGTTTGCGGCAAAGTGTTGGAGTTCTTCAGAACGGTGACGGTCTCCTTCAGACCGATGATGATGGTGACGAAGGTTCAGTTAGATTCTAGGTTCAGTCAACGCACCCCACGACGTCGGTGTGCTTGTCATGGTGGCGACGAAAGCCTTCTTTCGCACATGCCTCAGCTGCCTCGGTCCGGGGTTTTGTCGACCCAGCCGTCTCTTCCCAGCCGGTTGACAGTGACACTCGCGACGGCCGTCACGGCTCTGATCACCATCCACTGGGCATTAGTTATGTGATAATCGGTGGCAACCGCGCCCTTGTAGTTCCCCGTTGCGAAAAATCTCAATGCGATTCAATTAGTAGCTGCTACTCGACGGTCATCATCTCTTATCGTTGCCGTCCCTCGTCGCGCAGCTGGTCACACTGCGATCACACGGTGCTTTTCGACAAGCGGTGTTGTCATCAGGAACAGTCGTCGTGCATCGCGAAGGCAACCGGGTGCTCGCGGAAAACCCGTCATTGTACGCGTTGGTCGAGCCATCGTTGAGCAACAAGCATCGCCGCCATTTTCTACGCTTCAGAATCCTGCTTAAAGCTTGTTCCTCCTCGTGCAATAAAAACAGAAGTTAAAATCGCGAGCACATCACCCCGAACGATGCTTGCACGAACGTTGGCTTACAATGCGCAAGCGCGCCTGCTCGACAGGGACGTTGAAAGCCCGAAGCGCGTTCTTGTAGCTCCTACACCCGCACTAGCTCGCACTCATAGTGAAACAGAGAGCAGGGTGTGGCGAGTAATACCGCAGTTAATCTAGTTACGCGACTTCCGCTATGCGCTACGTAGGTCGGACGTGGTCATACGTCACTTTGTCGTCATGGTCCGAACTCGAAGAGCGACAGTTACGGCAAACGGTTGCTTTCGTGTTTCGCGAACGTTCCCATGGGAACCACGTGGAATTATCACGCGGGCTGTGGCCAATAGGAGCGCGCGGTTCGTAGGGGGAGGAGTTTTCGAGAAACACGAACGTGACCGTTTGTGACCAGAATAGCACCCCTGGTTTTCCTTTTCAAAGTCTTCCATGGAATATATCCGACTGTTCAGAACTTCTCTCACAAATATCTTTACGAGTTCCTCGGACAGGGACCCGTTTGACAACGTGTTTTTACTCTCGGACGTTAAATATCCTGGACTCCATGTTTCGTATATGTCGGACATGTAATAGCATTGCAAGTCATCTTGATATTTTTGTGTGACTGAATTTATCAGATCTCTCAGAGTCTTGTGTGAGTCTCGCTGAACCTGTCGTTATTGTGATTTTATTATATATTAATTTAATAAGGTATACTCGTTTTGTGGCAGTCTCCTACCCTGCGTTTGGACGCTGTGTTCCGTTCTTTGCTTGTTGTGTTGGTCTTATCTCTGTGTCAGCATGCATTATATGTATCATGTCTTTCACTCAATGATTTGAGTTTTTTTATGCTCATTATTTTTCCCACTTTTATTTTACTGTGTAAGTTTCGATGTGCCAGTACCAAGACCGCATGGTCGTTCCTAGACAGCTAATAAAAATTATTATTGATTTTTGATTCTTCATTATTGTCATTACTGGCATTGTTGTTGTTATTTATAATAATAATAATAATAATAATAATAATAATAATAATAATAATAATAATAATAATAATAATAATAATATTATTATTATTATTATTTTTATTCAGTTCTTTCTCCATGCATCAAGCTGCAATCCTTGTAATTGTGTATGCATCGAATCAGTTGACCATGTAAAATACCTAGGCGTATATTTTGATTATGATATGTCATGGAACTCACATATGGCTTACCTTTGTGGTAAACTGCGATCTATTGCCTGTATGCTTTTTAACTGTCGAGTTTTCCTGCCTGTTGATATTCGATTTCTTATTGTGCATGCGCTTGCTTACAGTATACTCCGTTATGGTGTAACGGTGTTCGGTACCTGTTCAGGACGGTGGCAAGGGAAAATTAATATTTTACTTAAAGGTATATTAACAAGCGTTGCATATAATACAGATCTGTCTAACAGGGCTGACATCTTTAAAAGCCTTAAACTACCGAATTTTCGTTCTCTGTTTATTCAGACTGTTGTGCGTCGTTACTTTTGGAACGACGATTTCAAAACTACCAGTTATTCCATCCCGCACATTACGTCGCACCTCTCGTTTCGAAGTGAAGCTTTGTTCCACTCGATATGGCAAATGTATGCGGGAGTACTATGTCCCGTTTCTGTTCAACGCCCTCCCGGACTCTATTTACCAAGCTACATCATTGAAGACGCTGAAACAAGAACTCAAGTGCTTAAATTTGGACACTAGTTAACTGCCTTTTCAGGATGTGTGTATAGACTGTTTGTAGATGCCAGTTGTGTGCTAGTTCAAGTATTTTCTTTGTGTGTGACTTTTCTTTACCTTTGTACCTAGGCAGACACATATGTCCTTTTTTTTAGGGTGTCATCACACAAGCCTTTATTGGCTTTGATGTACCCGTATTCACATCCTACTTCTCTCGTCTGAATGGGTCAATAAATTTATTATTATTATTATTATTATTATTATTATTGTTGTTGTTGCAGTAGCAGCAGTAGTAGTAGTTGTTGTTGTCGGAAAGGGATGAACGAGCCTGACACCATCGTATTTTTACATGCAAACAAAACGCCAGTCAACCTTCAAGCCAACGCTCTCCAGATTTTTGCTCGCTAGGCATATCAAACGAGCATATAAATAACGACAGTTCTTAAACTAATAATGTAATCAGGAGAATTATTCACGAGATATTGCCTATTTCCAGATTCAAGTAAGCATATCATCCGCCAGGTACCTCATCTATAGCAAGATAACTGATGAAGGCAAAGTCACCAAACTTTACTGCCAATGTCACAAGTATAGAACGTGGGCTGGTATTATAAAAACATTACGGTGTGAATGCATTGTTGGGATAAAAGCACGCATGTAGAGGAAAATGACCCGTCTATATCAATTTCTCTAACTATTCTTTTTTATTAAAAACACTAAAAAACAAAAACAAAATTTCTTCTGCGCCTCACTTGTATCCTTTAAAGGAGCTGTGCAACGATATTCAGTTGGAATGTTTTTCACTTTACACGAGCTTACTGGCACTGGTGGGACTCAAGGATACTCACACGCAACGCCACTGGCCAAGAAACTCCTTTGTTGCGGTGTAATTTCAAGGACGAAAGCGATCATTTTCATTCAATCTCTCCTTTGAAAAAACTTGATGACGTAACGTGGGGATCGCAGTACACCCAAGTGACGATATTTGAATACGGTTCAAAGATTGGACCCGAGCATTGCGTGGGCGCTCGATTTGGGCTCGTGACAATTACTAGCTCGAGAAGCATTCGGGTAGTGGCCCGTGTCCAATTGCTGCAATGACGACAATAGCCGAGCCATAACAATGTCTGGAACTCAGCGCGTGTTCTGTGCTTTGCCAACCCCAGCGCGTGGCTATGAGCAACATTGGCGGCATATAATCCATTCCAGGGCCGGCTTGCTAGAACAGCGTCTCAGCTGAGACTGGGTGAAAGAAAGCACTGCAAAGGCTGGGGCGCGCGAGAGTCTTGAGACGCAACTTGAGTCCCGCTCAGCTCGTGCGCTGGCTTTGGCAGTGCTTTCTTTCACCCAGACTCAGCTGAGACGCTGGTTCTAGCAAGCCGGCCCAGGTCACGTGGCCGCTTGTTCTGGCTGCGAGTTGAGGGGGTGAACGCTGCTCGTTTTTCTTAATTTGTTTCTGGGACTTCTATTGCGTGGGGTGAAAAACGAACGCGTGTTTCATAGGTCATCAACGTCAGGGATCCGTTCTAAGCGGTATTTGCGCAAAGTACAAAAATTGTTGCATCGCCCCTTTAACGCGCCCCTCATCAATGGCTTCATTTTTATGCCAACCCTAAACGCTGCACAATACTCATGCTTTAAAGGAGCTGAATGGAGGAGTGCGGAGAATAAGTGAATACCTTAAGAGACCCCGCGTCTCTTAAGGCTCCTAAAGAGGCTATGATCTTAGGGAGGGAAAACAGGCTCCAGTTGTTTACTTTTATTTATTTATTTGGTACTTTGTGTTAAGACAAAAGCACGAATGTGTTGGCTGTTGCACGCCTTTGGCAAGCTAGCTTGATATGGTTTCTGATGCATGCGTCAGAAAAGCGCTAATTACTTGTACTGAGAATCCCGTCGAAGACGGTCGTGTCTAATGGTGTCTGTATGAGAGACAATCAAGGAATAAAAGGATATTGTCCTACAATAAAATTATTTCTAGTAGCAATAACTTATCATAGCAGCGAGATTTATTGTGTCCTCAGTAAGAAGATTGATCCATAAAGTTTAGGAATGCAAGACCACATTATTTTACTTACGGCTCCTTCGATTTAGTAGACTTCATAAGGCGCACACTATTTTCGGACTTCTTTGAGTCAACATTTAAACAATTTTTTTTTTCGTTCTATTTTATTATTTTAAGATTTGTTTTTATTCGGCACCTTAGTTTGATCTGATAAGTGCACCAGGAAACCACACAAGGAGCTTAGTCCTGCATTTGTGATTCGTGAATCGTGTAGTGCATCTTTATAGGCATACAGGCGGGTGAAAAATAATTTTTGCCTAAAAATAAAAAAATAAAAAAATTGGCGAAAGCGAAAAAGCGTAAATACGAAAATAAACTGTGCGTTCTTTCCCTTTACTGTCTTATTCGTTTAGATCATTGGTGATGCTGCTTTATTTGTGTTCCCAGTGAATGAGTCAGTTTATTATACGCAACGCGCCGCTACTATGTAAAGATTACACTGCAGACTCCGGCACGATGATGCATATGCTTAGAAAGTATTCCAGCTCTAACCAACTTGAAGATAAAGCATTTCCTCAAATCCTAAGCAGTCCGCTCTTGGCTTTAAAACGTCCCAAACTCACAGTGGGCACATCCGTTCCAGAGAAGTGTAGGCTATCGCAGTAAGGGACGCAGTATTTATCGTTTTTTTAGGCCGCAGACGGCATCGTGGTAGCGCCGGTGTACGTTCCTTTGGTGTAGCCTACAGTGTCCAGTACAAAGTATGAGAATACCTCAACCCGAATGATAAGGTTCCGTGGTCCGGCGTTGTGCAAGGTCATATCGGGTTGGACCCTAGAACTGAGCGGACGAAGCTTACGAACTCCGGCAGGGGCCCCGGATTCTCGAGCTTGTCCAACAGAACCAAGTGCGGGTTCTCCTCGGTCGCGAAGAGAACTTGCACCAAGGGTTTCCCTCTACCTTCGCAGAACACCTCGAAGAACACGCTGGCACAAAAGCAGGGCCGGCCGTCGTACGACTGGTTGAACAGCTTCAACACCGAAAACAAGCTGGTGTCCGAGAGCGAGAAGACATGCAGCTTGTCGGGTCGATCGACGCCGGCCACAAACTTGAGCGAGAAGGTGTCCAGGATGCGCGCGAGCACGGTTCTAGCCATGCTAAGCTCGTGGCCCGAAAGCACCACCCCAAACATCTTGCGCTCTGCCCACAGGAAGTCGTCCCAGTGTGGCACAGCCCAGCTTGGGATCGGGTTCCCGTTGAGCGTGTTGGTGATCAAGCTGTCCATAGCTAAGAAAAGCTCGGATCTGTCCTTGGTTGGCGCGCCAGCCTTGCTCGCAACGAACTCGAGCATGTCGCCCATGGTCTCGAAGCCGCCTTTAGCCGGATGCCGTACGACGGCGTCGAAGTTGTCACGTAGGCTTTCCTGGAAGATTAGGTCGTACCTAGTCGGGTCCAAGTCTGGCGTGGCTTGCACACCTAGCCCCCGGATGATCTCTTCGATGCTGTCACGGCAGCGGTCCAGGTAGTTATGGGTAGCGAGCACTTGGCCCGGCTTGTCTGCTGACAGAAGGGTCGCGTAGCGGGCTCGCAGGAACTGTCCCAAGCGGAAGGCCTGTTCATGGCCCTTGGACGTCAGCTGGCCGCATGGTTCCGGGTTGGACTTAAGCAGGGCCGTGCAGTCGGTGACCGGCGTTCGTTGAGCGTGGCGGCTGACGACGAGGGAGTACAAGATGTTCTTCGGACACTGAGCGGCGTGCACATTCTTGGAGAGGCCGCCCGGACGGGACATTGTCACTGCCCACGCTGTCCAAGGTCTCTGCGCCCCGCTGTAGATGGATCGGTCGTCATGACGGCCAGGCGTGCGTGTGATCTTCTTTGTCCTTCACTCGGCTCTCGGGAAGACCGTGTTCACTTGTTCGAAATCTGCTCTGTGTATTTAAAGCGCTTTTTCTCTTTCTTTCCTTCTTTCCTATTTCGTTCCTTTTCTCTTTTTGTCTTTTTGCGTTTCTTTCTTTCATACTCTTTTTTATTTATTTATTCTGGTCCCCCCTGGAAATTTATTTTTAGACAACAGTGCACTTGAGTTGCGCGTCCGTCGTTTTTAGTCTGACGTGTTTCACCGCCGCCATCACTGATTGAAACTGCTGGGAGAGCCAGATATCACGACTGCAAGTCCCTCTCCTATCAGTTTAGACAATGCCTTTTGTACTAAGTACAGGAAGCGTTGATTTAGATTAGAGATACCACGAAGTTCTTGCGAACCTCAGGTTCGAAATTTTTGCGAAGTTCGAAATATCGACCTTTACGAACGACGATGATCAAACTTCCGAATTTTTGGAGCTGAGAAATTCGATTGTCTTCGAACTTACGACTTTTTCGCGCTATGAAATTCGACATTTTCGACCTTTCGAATTTATCGCGTTAAGGAATTCGACGATCAGCGACCTTTCGACCCGGTTGGATTCAAAAGTTCGGCGAACATCGCACTTCTGGACAAAAGTTCGACAAACTTCGAACCAAGCTCGCCCCCGTAGGTTCAAGGCTACAAATATAAATAACGCAAGATATCACCAATGTGTGAAGCGGTGAAAATTGCACTTAGCCGATGGCGCCTCGAACGACTGACTTTGAAAGCGCCGAATGATCACTTTGGAGCGGGCTCGGCCTCGTACCTTTTACAGAGACAGCTCTCATGGGCTCGTCTCAGCGCTGTTGTAGTTGGCGTTTTAGGGCGTCCGTCGTCGATGTTGCCAAATCCTTAAAAAAGAGCGCCCCCCGCCACGCGGGATCGAACCTGGGTCCGCTGCGTGCGAAGCGAAAGCGTTACCATTGAGCTATGCCACAGCCTGCTGTTTTTTTTTTTGTTCTTTTTTTTGTCAGAAATAAAATTGGGTTGTTGGGATATTTATACAGCGTGTAGTTGGTCAGCCATTTTTAAAGTTGCGACGAGTCACTCGCTGTAGATGAGCAATTTAGCCAGTGCGGTACAACCGCTAGCCTGGGGTCTTTAACGTGCACCAGGCAGTAGTGATACACGACCGCACGCCGGTACGATGCTCATCCAGATCGAAACGGGCACTTGGGCTACGCAACAGCGTTAACAGGCCGCTTTATACTTGGGTTTTTCGTAGTATCCGAAGCCCACTGCACGCGCTCTCTGAAAAAAGAATATCAGATAACAAAATGGCGTTGTAGCGCTGTTAACACCAAGAGCTCGTGCTTGGTGACAACACCAAGAGCTCGTGCTTGGTGTCAACATCAAGAGCTCGCGCCGAAAGACCCGCTTTTACGCGATCCAGGAAGAGAAGAAAAAAAGCGTTCGGAAACGAAATGGTCATATGTTTATTTTTGTTCCAGCCGCTTTTGATCCCGTATCCAACGGTGCGTGAACGCGACGCCGATGCCCAACAACACCGCCATGACGTGTTGCAGCTATCACTCTGACTGTACCGTAGATAACACAGGACTGGTGAATTTTTTTTTTCGGTTTCCAGACAAAGCATTTTTTGTTGGTTGCCCCGAGGTAACCTGTGGGCCAACAGATCCCTCATCTGCAGGATCGAAGTTCAACCGAGGCGCTTCGTTGGGGAGTCCTTCATAGCCCCTATTTTCCTCGTTTAAACGGCTGGTTGGGAAAAGGCGTGCAGATGCGCTAAAGCGAACGCTGGATCCGCGCTTATTTCATTAGCATTATAGTAACCGGCTGCATTTTAGAGCGGTCAATATCTTTATTAATCGAATAAAAATTGTTCCAGACAGACGAAACATGGTTAGCCCGATGACAACCGGTCGTAACTTGATCAGCTGTATCTTCAGGGGCAGGGGGGGGGGGGGAGATCCCCTTATTTAGCGGTCTCAGGTAACGATGAAATAACGACGTTACTTTTGTCGTTACTTTCAAGTTTTTTTATGAATAATATATCATTGAACGAGTACAGCACAAATTTTCTGTTCCTAAATTTCGAGTGTCAAGTTGGCCTTGCAGCTTGACACTCGAAATTGACGCTGGAACTTGTGAGTGCTTCCTTTCTCGCGAGTCACGACCCGAAAATAACCACGTGTAGATGTGATGAAAAAAAATCTAGTTATCTTTACGCACGCGCTTGTACAGTCGCCGCGGGAGTTAATAGCTCCACGCGAGCGCGCGTTTATTTCCGAGGGGCGCTCGACTGGTGACTTGCGATAAAACTAAAGATGACGTCAGGGCGAGTCCATGCGGAGTGGACGGGGAAGCCGCTCAATTCAAGGGATCCGTTGCTATCATCTGCCTGCGGGTGAGCGTAGGTCGAATGAAAATGGGAGATGATTCTGCAGAAGTTAGAAAATACGACGTATTTCCTTCTCTCTTTCCAAACAGCCATCTCATTCGTGCTCGGCGATCTTGACTTCTGCAGAATCATCTCCCCTTTTCATTCGAACTACACTCAGGCGTGCGGACGTGCGGATGATAACAACGGTTCCCTTGAATTGAGACGGCTTCCCCGTCCACTCCGCATGGACTCGCCCTGACGTCATCTCTAGTTCTATCAAAAGCCACCAGTCAAGCGCCACTCGGAAAAAAACGCACGCTCGCGTGGAGCTATTAACTCCCGCGGCGACTGTACTTGGTGACTGAACACTTACATTTTAGTATCTTCAAGCACTGACTATGTTGCGGTTGTTCTTTTTTCTGCGCAAACGGTTTTTTATCGGGTGAATCAACCGTGAAACAACAATACACGCGGAGGGAACTGCGCATGTTTTGTATTTTGATTTGCTCCACTACACCGGCGTGGTGTCAAAAGTCGAGGCAAAATTTACTGCTCTTTGCGCGGGGTTTGCGTGTTGCTCTGGTTGCGCGGGGTCTGTTCAGCAAGGGCAGGGACGTGTTCGCCATCAAACGAGGGAAACTTTCGGACACAAATTTCGAGAAGCAACTGCTGCTAAGTTACAATATGAAGTAAAAAGACTAGTTTTTTTAATTTTATGCAATAAAACTTGGTGAGGGGAGTTTTCTAATTTTTCCTAAATGTGCTGTGTTATAGAAAAGTAGCTGAAAAGTAACGTCGTTACTTTCTAAAAGTAACTCCAACTGTAACAGTAACTTCGCTACTTTTTTCTGAAAGTAACTGTAACTGTAACGAATTAATTTTTAAAAGTAACTTGCCCAAGACTATTGTTTAGTATGGTTGCGTTCTCCCCAACCTTCAGTTGTGTCTGGGTTGCTGTGTCTGTGCCCAGTGCTTTCTCATCCCACCGGGTCACCCCGCCGAAAATAAACGCCCAGAGCAACTAAATGTTTTCGGTAAGCCTAGATGCCTTTAGTCATGCGTTGTCCCGTATATTTAGTTGTCTTATTGCAGCATTGCATTTGGGCGACGTTTGATCGAATTACTACAAGTTTGCGAAGAAGTAGTAAGAACGTTCACCTGGCCACCTCAGGGCTTTTCGAAAAACCATTCAACTAATTCAACGCTTGTTTCATAAGTTACGACAAACTAAAAGGAAAGCTGAAACACTTCTTGAAAAAAAAAAACGAGTTAGAGGTGAACTCTGACGTATTTTTATCTAGAGAATCTGACTATCACGTTCGTTTTCCCCGAAGATGTAACTAAACAAGAGAAAACGCGAAGAACCTCCGACCAGTGGTGATGTCATGCTAGGATCTTTGGGCCGCCAAGCCCGTGACGCTCGTGTGGGCAGCGGGTGCAATTGCAAGCTTGCCAGGTATATTTTCCCGCTTTGACGCCAGTCGTAACGTCAATTTCTGAAATTTTTGAAAATAGCAAGAGTGTTCGGGCATAGCTTTGACAAGCGCTGAAGATGCACGAGAGCAGGGATTCCGAAAACTCATGGTATGACGTCCAACCCCGCGAAGAAGGGGCTATAGCGATACTTTAAAAATAATTTTTGCAGTCCCCGTGCATCAGATTGCAAAATAATCTCGATATTTGTGATCCTGGAGGCCAAATGAAGACGATTTAGGTGTTTTTCCACAAATACAGAACCGATTTAGTTTCCCTTTAAGGTGCAACCCCACCCTTGGTTAGTGTGATGCTGAACCAACAGATGGCGGTAGGATCGCCTTCCAGACATGTGCATCAGTGCGAGAAATCGTGTGTGGTAGCGCTTCGATACAGCGGGGTTTTTTTATATCCTGATTTTGACATCCCTAATCCTTCGCTTGTTTTTTTTTTTTTTTTTTCTGTGCCAGCTTTTTTTGGAACGCGCACTGCTGCGCCAGTGGTCGTGCAAGGGGGTCAGTTGCCTACGCTCCGAGCTCACGTCTCCAGCAAACGTGGTCAGAACAAACCGCGAAAATCGTCCTGAGCCAAATGATGAGACACATGCACAACAAAGCAACCGACGCGTTGAAAAATATAAAATTGCCTGTGCGCCGTTACCACCCCGGGTGTGTTTCAGAGGCTAATTACACATATTTCAATGTGATCAGATTTATATAACAGGCCGGCCCTTTTGCCGTGCATGTGTTTGGCCTGGAAAACGTGATGACGTGCTAGACTTGGATTTCGAAATTCTAGCTTGAGGATTTTAATACCTCAAAAATCAAAACAAATGAACTATTTTTTGGGCGGTCAGGTGTCTCATTTAGGTATATTGGTGTTTATTTTGACCAAAACCACGAGACTAAAAAACACAAAAAATGACCCTCAGGTTTAGATACTGAGTTTGGTAAACCCAAAGTAGGACTAGTGCGGAGTCATAATAAAAAAAATGCCAAGGTTAAAAATTAACTCGCAGAAATAAATGATAAGAATTAATTTTAATACGAGTTCAGTGATAAATTCAATGACTGGCCAGGCAAAGATTCTGGGTCTGTGGATAGCTTCTGCACAGAGTTTAAGCGATGTACCAGTCTTAATTTGGTGATTTATGCGCGCAAGTAGTGGTATGCAAAAATGAAAAGGATGCAAACGGGTAGAGTTTGATGTTGTAGCGCGCACATGGTACGATGATTAAGGCTGAAACAGCGCTACATGTGACACTAGCGTTGAGCGTATCGAAAGTTAAGGGTGCATCGAAAGCTAAAGCTTGTACACATATACTGCTCAGGCCGTTATGTTTGAACGTTCATAGTATTTTATTACTCCCAAATATGGTGTGAGTTGTCGCCTGATTGATACAACAGAAAGAAAGAAGGAAACATTCTAACTTGTGGGTTTCCCTTTAGGGGTACCACTTAAAACACAGGAGGTTCCTTCGGTCCGGATAAAGACGTGTTTATTTGATGATAACGCCACACGCTTGCCCGAGGTAACGAGAGATAACGGCGCTGTCTCTTTTGACAGGATCGCCGATCGGAGTCCGCGCTGCTTGAGGATCAGATAAAGATAGGAAGGCTCCGTCAAGCAGAGCCTCCCCCAGCAAGAGTTTGGTTTGCTCTTTATGTTTATACAGCCTTGATGGGCAGATGCGCCTCAACGGGTAATCGGTCTCTTAGCTGTAGATGAGAAACTTAGCCAGTGCGGTACAACCGCACTGGCTAAATTTCCTGGGGTTTTTAACGTGCATCACGCAGTAGTGATCCACGAATCCGGACACCGCGATTGCCGCAAGTACGACAACTCCCTATTCCCAAGACTTCACGAAACGTCGATCCAGTCGCGACGGGCGGTGAGCGGAATCGAGACCCAGGAGGTTCCCAGCGCAAGCTTTCGCTCCACGCTCCGAGCTGAGACGCGTTAGACCCACTCGGCCACTTCCTCCCCTCCCAGCAAGAGTTGGATTAGGGCCGTTGGGTTAGCCGGCGGGAATGGACGCGCTCGGGGTGGGTCGGATGTAGGTTGGCTCCCCGGAAGGACGGACGCGTCCAAGTCATGATCCCCAGGGGTGTACCTTCGGCAAATCACCCGAGAAGGGCGAGGGAGAGCCGTCCGCAAGGGAATACGGCTTCCCCTCGCATCCGGAACGCATCCCCACATGGCGACGCCCCGCGGCCTGCCTGAGCTAGGCCTAGATAGGGATGCGGGGAACAGAAAAATGAAAAATAACCTACCGACTCTCGAAAACAAAATAAAACAACGCGGCGGTGCCGGAACCCACATG
Source organism: Ixodes ricinus (assembly GCA_037355805.1). Taxonomy (NCBI): domain Eukaryota; kingdom Metazoa; phylum Arthropoda; class Arachnida; order Ixodida; family Ixodidae; genus Ixodes; species Ixodes ricinus. The sequence continues at coordinate 314,210 of JAZHYW010047366.1, read as the reverse complement.
CATGGGTTAACAAATAACTCGACGTTTTTGGTGACGTTCCCGACGACGCAGGCGCACGCTCACCATGGCGTAGTGTCTTCGGTGGAAGTGGATCGCGGGGTCCTTCGGGACTTGTCACGGGAAGAACGGGAACAGCTAATCCCTGGTCGGCGAGCTGTCCGACCGCCGCGCGGGTCCCGTGGATGATGAGCGGGCAGTCCCTGGCCGGATGTCGATCCCGGCGGCGCACGAGGACGACGGGTCGCTGGTTTGGCCCGCAGCCGGCTGGGGTAGCGGGGCCGCCCGACGAGTCACGCGCAGCCGTGGTCCATGGACGCCGCCGAACTGCCGTAGCCAGGAGACAGCAGCTCCCGCACGGCGCGAAGCAACGTCCTAGCTGGAGATCCTCTTCGTAGGTGCGGGACGTACTGCGGTAGAATGACCGCTGGCTCTCCGACCGCTTGAAACGACGCTCGCACCGCGGTACGAGAAAGCTCAGTAGCAAAACGTGCACCGAAGTCCGTCATAGCTGCGGAAAGCTTTTGCCCCTGACTGTTGGTGACTCTCCACTTTAGGGCCCTGTGGTGCATGTCGAGCTCCTTCTGCATTTTCTCTGGATCAGCATTGAGAGATTGAGAAAATGCGTTGATTTTCTTAAATTCGAGAACAATTGGAGACAGAAACAAAAAATAGAGGTAGTTCACGTCGTCGTGCAGCATGTCTGTGAAGCGTACGAGCTTTGTACCCTACATCTTGTGCACCTTCGTGCATGGCACACTTGAAGTAGGCCTTCAGTTTCTCCAAGTTCTCACTGAGAAGGCGCTTGATTATGCGTCCTCGAGCCAGCCACCGCGTGGTGGATTTCTTCATGAAAGGCAAATTCGTCTTACTTTTTTCATCCTCACTTTCTTCCTCTCTAAGAGCTGCAAACAGCTTTATGTAAATCTTAGGTCGCAGTGTGTTGTGCGAAAACCATCCAGGAATTTCGGTAAGTAGGTAGCCCAAATTAGAAAACAAAACTTCAAATGCTTTCTGTACGCACAGCGCTGGGGAGTGGCACACGCATTTGTTGAGAACACAATTGGGCGATTCTTTTTATTTCTCGACGACACCCTGTTGTGCTCCCCCACCACAACAGCTGCGCCATCACAGGCAATGCCAATGCAATCGGCAAACGCTAGACTGTGCTCTCGAAGACGTTCACTGAGAGCGAGGAAAAGGGCTTCCTAGTATCCTCTACCACTGTGTACAGTCCCAAGAAGGCAGTTTTAGTTTCGCCAGATTTCTCACTGAAATAGCGTGCGCACACCTGCAAGCAGCTTTTCGGCAGCCACATCAGTGCTCTCGTCACCCATGAACGAAAACTTGTTTCCTTTCATTCCGGAAACAGAGTTCATCTAACAAGGCTGCACTTCGTGCGATGAAGTTGGAGGTTCTCGAGGGCACTGCTTGTGCCATTCATTTTAATGGCGTCACCGAGGTGATCCACAGCTGTGGTTGAGAAGTGGCAGCATGTTGCCACAGCTAGCTGCAACTCAGCGCGCTTAAATTTATCAGGCACACTTTGATTTTTTTTTTTGAACGTTCAGCGCCTGGGACATTGATGTCGACTTCACTATCTCTTTATGCTGTGCTCCCTCTGCATGTCTTGTCAGGGTTACGCGGCGGGGCTTTGGTGATTTACGGCAGAGCTTGCAGAACGGAAGCCTTGTGTTTCCTGACACCACACTAGTCAGCCACGGGAATTCTTTCTCCCACGAATCCAAACATTTTCTGCAACCGTCGTACGACTTTCTTAGTCTTTTAGCACGCTTATGAGCATCACCACCACTGTCAGAATCGCTTCCGCTGTTTTCTTTTCTGCGCTTGCTTTGACAGTTCATTAAGGCAGTCTCTCCAGCCTAGAAAATAATGAAAGAAATGTGAAAACAATGATAACACTGCGTATGAAACAACATACAATACGCGTAAAAGAGCCCTACCATCGCGACAACAGGGTACATGCAGCCTGTGATGCGCTTCTAATTACCACATGCTCTGGGATGCATATGTTCGTACTCTATCAGGAATGTAACATCAGCTACGTACCAAACGTCGGTGATGCTCATGTTGTGGCGTGGCTCGCACCAATGACAGCACAGCGCACACAACCATGCGTCGCGAAGATCCAGCGAAGAAGGAAGTCGGCATTGGGAAACAACCATAGAGAAAAAAAGTGAAAGCCGTTTACAATCCCGTGTAACGCTGAATTAGAGCGCAGCTCTTGAGGAGGAGGAGGGGAAGGTACGGAGACGAGGCTATGTTCTCCTCCTCTCCCGCTCGCCTCCCATTTAGGGAAAAATTTTCCGCTAAATTTAGCGGAAAAAATTCCCGCTAGATTTAGCAGAAAAAATTCCACGCTGAATTTAGCGGAAAAATTTTCCTACTAAATTTAGCGGAAAAAGTTCTCCGCTAAATTTAGCGGAATTTTTCCGCTAAGTTCAGCGGGGAAATTTTGTCCGCTAAATTTAGCGCGGACATTTTTCGCTAAATTTAGCGGAAAAATTCCTTACAATGCACCGCGCGGTTACGCCGACGGCGACGCCGCTCAAGCCGGAAACGGGCGCCTAAGAGCTGCGCTCTAAAAAGCAACTGCGACTCCGACGGCGTGCAACAACAAAGACCAAGAACCGCCAGTAGAGTAGTACACTCTAGCACCAGGCCGCCAGCTGCGCCACAAGTGCCACAAGCAACAAGCCTCAATGTCGATGGCTGCTTCCTAGAGCAATCGAGTGCTGATGTGGTCAAGTGCGAGTCGTAATAGTAACGCATTACTGGCTTTCTGGCACTGCCACCTTGAACACGTACATTATCTTTGTCCTTCTCAGATGGAATTCACTTCAGCAGGAGCCCGTCGGCGTTCGGCAGAAATTGATCTAGCGTGTCAGTATCAGTACCAGATACATCCCGACACTCGGCGTTTACTGCAATACCATCAGTCGTTTACGCCACTACGCCCGACTCCAGGAGTCCGACACACTCGAGAGTCCGTCGTTCACCTTTCGACAAAACGGATCATTCTGCTGAGCTTTCTGTAGCTCTTCTTTGCTGAACACGATCCCCACCGCGCTCACTGCGTCTATGTTGTTCACGTTTTCGTCCGAGGAGGTCAGTGGTGCTGCCTCCATTTTGGACTGATTTTTGGCTTCGCATTGGCCTGGAGTTTGCCGTTGGCTCGGCCTGGGTCCTTGCGGAAAGATTTGTGCAGTCTACGGGAGCTCGCGACAGTGCGTCGGCCACCACGTTTGTGCTGCCTTTCCTGTGCCGCACGACATAGTCGTATTTCTGCAGTAGCAAGGCCCACCTGGCTAACCGTCCCGCGGGTTCGCGAAGTCTGGACAGCCATATTAGGCTCTGGTGATCTGTTTCGATCATGAACGTGGTTCTGTCGATGTAAATGTCGAAGTGCATGCTTCTGGGCAAAGACTATGGCCAAACACTCTTGTTCACATGTGCTGTAGTTCACCTCAGCTGGTGTCACAAGTGGCTAGCAAAAGCTACCGGGCCAACCACCCCCTCGTGCTCTTGGAGCAGGACCGCTCCCAAGCCCAGTTTGCTCGCGTCCGTTTGGATCATGAAAGGCTTGTTGAAGTCGGGCAGCTTTAGTTCAGCTGTGTCCGCGAGCGTTTTAGAGGTGCAGCGGAATGCCGCCTCCTGCTTGGGTCCCCACCTCCATCTCACGGACTTTCTCAGTAGCCGCGTTAGTGGCGCTTGGAGTGACGCGCAGTTTGGGATGAGTTGGCGGTAAAAGTTCATCATTAGGGATTTTTCGTAGACCGCGTTTCCTTCTCCGTTAAGCCCTCCGCAACGAAGACGTCGCTCCTGCGCCTGCGCGCCGCTTGCCTTGACTGAAGAAACCCGGATCTCGTAGCGGGTTGCGGAGAGGGTTGCGGGACAGCGGAAACGATCTACGAAAACTCCCTATTCCCAGATAGCGACGGAGCGAGTTTACGTCCGTCGGCGCAGGGAACTCCCGGATAGCCTTTAGCTTCTCGGTGTTTGGCGCGATGCGCCCGCAGTCGAGCGTGAACCCAAGCAGGTGATGCGGGTTTCGGCTATTTGGGCCTTTTCTAAATTTAAAGTAATACCCGCGGCCTTTAGCCTGTCGAACACATCCTTCAAATCTCGTAGATGATCTTCGAAGGTGTCGGAGTAGACGACAATGCCGTCGAGATAGGCCATTGCATATTTCCATTTGGCTTCTCCCAGTACTCGGTCAATCAAGCGCTGGAACGTCATTGGCGCTCGCGCTGGGCCGAAGGAATTCTTGTGAATTTGAAAAGCCCGCGGTAACACACAAAGGCGGTTTTACCTCGTCACCCGCCTCCATTTTGAACTTGGGGAGGCGCTCGCATCGCCGAAGTGATCGGACGGGCACCGCATCGGCTCCGGCCTTTTCGGCGAGTTTAACCCAGTCAGAACTTTTCCGATCCTACCCAATTTTGTGTCGTGCTCCGACAACATCTCCGGTATGCCCTGAAAAAGTTTCGGTGAGCTGCCGGCCGTTTTTCGAACTTTTCTCAGCCTGCTTCCGAATCCAACCGAGGCGCGCCTCGCTAAGCCTACTTAGGCATCGCGCGGATACGCCTCCACCGGCGCGCCCTCCGACCGGCCGCAGGGCCTTCCGGCCCGTCGCTTCCTTCGACATGGCTCCCAAATTCGTTCAAGGTCAAGACGGCTGGCACCATGCTGTCTCCCAGGTACAAGCCACGCTTGTTTTACGCCCCAGCGACCACCTTAACCTCACCAAACATGATCCCTGCCAGATCCACACCGCGCTCCGCACCCAGGCCGCCCTTGCTCCCGCCGATGCCAGCAAGTTCATGGTGCGCGTGGACAAATCCAAGAACCTCGCTTTTCTGCTCTGCCTCGACTCCCACGTAACCCAGCCCCTACAGGAAATAACCAGCGTCGATCTCGACGACCGTCGCTGTGGCGTCACCATCTACCCTGCCACTCCGTCCAATACCTGCAAAGGAGTTATTCACAATATTCCCGCTGGGACAAGCCCTGAATATCTCATGCGCCATATGTCGACGCTTCGCCCCGAATTTAAAATTCTCGCCGCACGCATGATGGGCCGGACGACCACGGCTCTCATCACCTTTCACGGCACACACATCCCGCATGAAATCTGCTATGCCGGTGGCATCTTCCGCTGCCGCCCCCATCGCCCCAAGGCCCAATATTGCCACCGCTGTCAGCAGATTGGTCATCGGATCGACGTCTGCACCTACAATGCCCGCTGTCCGACATGTGGTCAGCTGAAACCTGACGACGACAGCCACACCTGCTCGGCGGATCCGGTCTGTCTCCGCTGCGGTGGCCCGCATCGTGCTGACGACGCAGCATGTAAAGATAAGCAGGCTGCCGACGCAGCCGTTCGCCAGCTGGCTTACAACAAGCGCATCGCTCAGCGCAAGGCCGCCCTCAAAGCTGAAGGTGTGGCAGCGGCAGCGTCCGCTACAGCTCCTCCCAAGGCGCCATCCAGGTCACGCAGCCGCAGTCGCACCCGATTCACTACCCCTTCTCGCCGCCGCACCAGCTCTTCTCCACGCCGGACCCACACCTCCAGTGGGCGCAGTCCTGCTGGTACCCGGGGTCACAGCCCTACCGCCCATCAGACCCCTTCTCGCCTACCATCCCACCAGGTGAGCCAGCCACTCCCACACACGCCTGAACACGCACGCAGATCACCTTCACTCACTTATCGGGACATCCTCTCCAACCAACCTTCAGTCCCGCTTCACACCCCACCCCCTCCCTCACCCCTCCCCAGCCCAGCTAACACAAGCCTTCCCCACCCTTCTCCTTCTCCAGGCGTCAAACGTAGTCGTCTCTCCGACCAGGAGACCTCCCCTTCCCCCGCTCACACCCTTTCGAATGCGGACCAATATGTTGGTCTTTCCAATCGCCTCGAAGAATACGCGCAGAAATTTGATGCCGCCATATCGCACCTCCAGCAGCAAATTACGCATCAGCTCTCCCTCCTCCACGAGCAGCAAGCCATTGTCCAGCAGAAACATCAAGAAAACACTGACCTTCTTGCACATTTCTCTGCTGAGCTTGATCGCCGCTTTCAAGAACAGACTGAGCACTTTAAATCCCTCTTTGCGACATTTCTATCGCAAATCCCCTCGACTCACCCTCTTCCCCCTGAATCCCCCCCTGTATAATCATGGAAGAGTACATACACATTTTTCAGTGGAACTGTCGCGGTTTCAAGAGCAAGCGTAATTCCTTCTTCCTGTGGCTCCAATCGCAACCTCAGCTACCTGACATCCTTCTCCTTCAAGAGACAGGACTAAATCCTACTCTCTCTGGCTATGTCACGTTTCAACAAACTCCCTGCCTTGCCACGCTCGTTCGCTCAACCCTCACGGCTACTCACGAACACGATACCGCCAATAGTCTCACTGTATCGATTCCCCTTAAGCGCGGCTCTCTGCACATCAGTAATGTTTACAGTCCCCCCCGGAATACCCTCCCGGAACTTAACGAGCTTTTACATCCCTGCCGGGCTAAACGCCGCTTTCACCATATTCTAGCAGGTGACTTTAATGCCCCACATCCCGCCTGGGGCTACACTCGTGTAGACAAGAAAGGCCGTAGGGTGCACTGTGCACTACAAGAAGCCGGCTACACACTGCACAACGACATACATGAACATACCCGAATGGGTAACTCTGTAGAGCGCAATACCAACCCAGATCTCACCTTTTCTACACCATCTCTTCATCTACAGTGGGAACATACGCAAGAGTATATGGGCAGTGACCACGCCATCCTCCACCTTACGGTATCTGAAACTCCGAAACGCATCAGATGGAAACCCATCCGCATAATCGATTGGCATAACTATCGGCAGGACCGCAGCGACCCCCCTTTCACAGATATACCTACCTGGACACAGCAACTTACACACACGCTTGATCAACGCACCAAGATCCTTGCCACCAATGAAATTAACCCTCACATCGACACCCACCTCGCGCACAGTTGGGAAGCACGTGCTTCTCTTCTGAAGCGGTGGAAGCGCTGCAAAACGAACCGCAAGCTCCGTGCCCGCATCGATCGCCTAAATGAGCACATCCAGCAATACTCGGATCAGCTCAGCAGCGAACATTGGAATGCCTCTTGCGACGAACTTCAGAACACCCTGAATACTGCCAAGACATGGCGCATTCTGAAAGCCCTCATAAATCCGGACTCTACCAAGACCATGACCACACACAAGATAAACCGCCTCACTAACCAGCACACGGATCCGGATACACTTCTGGCTGCCATAAAGGAACTTTATGTCGCTCCTGCATGCCAACCACAGTATCCTAACTATGAAGGCTCTCCTCATACTGGGCTCGATGAAGAATTTACCTACGCAGAGCTACGCGCAGCGCTCCGTCAGTGTAAAGGCTCCAAAGCTACAGGGCCCGACTTGGTCACCACCGCCCTTCTCCGGAATCTTTCAGACGCTGATCAAGATCATCTCTTGCATTCCATCAACCTTGTGTGGACAGGCAAACTGCCGCTCTGTGATCTGTGGAAAAAGGGCCACATGATCTTCATTCCCAAGCCTGGTAAGCCGGTGGAACTCCCGAATCTTCGGCCCATCACGCTCACCTCCCACGTAGGCAAAGTTATGGAGCGCATGGCCCTCCATCGCCTCCAACAACATCTTGAAGATACCCAAGCACTTCCTCACTGTATGATTGGCTATCGCTCACATCTTTCCACCCAAGATACACTGCTACGCATCCACGAAGAAATCTTGCAGTCACCTAGCACAGCCCAGCTAAGAGCCATCCTCGCTATAGACCTCACGAAGGCTTTCGACTACGTGGACCATGACGCTATGCTCTCAGAACTCGCCGACACACAATGTGGTTCGCATATGTATAATTATGTCCGGGACTTTCTTCGATCGCGTACGCTCTCAATTCAAATCGGCGAACACAAGCTCGACGCGGTCCCTCACCCACAGAGAGGCATCCCTCAGGGAGCGGTCCTGTCTCCAACATTATTCAATCTCGCTATGCGCCGTATCCACCGTGCCCTCCAACCCCTCCCTGATATTCGGTACTCTCTATACGCTGACGACGTCACTATCTGGATCAATCGAGGCAGTCCTGGTCACATCCAGGATTCTCTTCAGGCCGCCCTCGAAGCTGTTCATCACGCAGCCCGCACTATTGGTCTCGCTTGCTCGGTCGAGAAAACTTCCCTGCTCCTCATCCACTCTCGCCACTGGCATCCCCCTCAAGTGACCCTCCAGCATGACACCCACATCATTCGCCCACAAAAGTCCCTCAAAGTCTTGGGCCTTCATATACAATCCGATGGGGCAGGCACTACTGCCGTGCAGAACATTTTACGCCAGGCTGCACCCATCCTCAACATGATGCGCCGTGTTGCCACACGCACCAGGGGTCTCAAAGAACAAGACCTCCTTAGACTTCGCGATGCCCTCATAATTTCCCGCATTCAGTATCAAGCTCCCTACGTATCCCTCACACGTACTTCAGAACGCAAGCTCGACGCTCTTATTCGTAAGGCGACTAAGATCGCCCTCGGGCTCCCCTAACCACTAGCACCGCTCGACTGGTTCAACTGGGCGTACTACCTACGGTCTCCGACATTATTGACATTCATCGCATACATCAGCGTCAACGACTCTCGCTAACTCCAACAGGTCGCCTCATCCTGCACGAACTCGGCTATACACCCCATCCAACCGGACCTCAACCCACTCCCCTAGACAACACGATTCTGCAACATATTACCGTGGCCCCGATTCCCCGCCACATGGACAGGGATCGAAATCCCACTCGCCGTCTTCTCCGTGCGGCATACTACACGAGGAAAATCTCCCGAGATCCCGAATCTCATCACGTATTCACCGATGCAGCCTTAAAAGACACCCTTGGTGCATTCGCGTACATCACTTCACGCGGCACTGCCCACTCGAGAACGCAGCGCTGCGCTTCCCCGGTCGAAGCAGAACTTCTCGCCATTGCACTTGCTGCTGCCAACAACTCTTCCCCTGGCCGTACCACCCACATCTACACGGACTCAAAGTCGGCCTGCTCCCACCTCGCTCAGGGCCTCGCATTCCCTTCTGCACTTCCTCTCCTCAACAATGTTAGAGGACCTCTTCACATCCACTGGATACCTGGTCACGCTGGCGTTGCCGGGAATGAACGCGCTCATCAGCTTGCCCGCGAAACGCTCCTCCGGGCCCCTGCTGACGCTTGTGACACAGCCCCTGTTCCTCCTCCTCCCCTCCCCACCCTAGCCGACCTTCTCGCCTCTCGTTGTACCTTTCCTCCGCCCCACACCCAGCTCACTCGTCGTGAGCAAACACTCATTCGTCAGGCACAAACATACACACTTCACACACCCGCTCGACTCCACCTATTTCGCCGCTCCTTAGGTGACCCTCTCCCTCTTTGTTCCCGCTGTCTCACCCCTTCCGACCAGGACCACTTACTGTGGGACTGCCCCCATAACCCGGCACAACCACACACTTACACCCGGGAGTGGCTGGCTCTTGCGGTCAGCCTCGAACAACAACGGGAACTGGCGGCCCACATCAACAGGGCCCTCAGCGGCTGCCTGGACTGAGGCGGCTGAGTCATCCCCACCATCATTTTTTGAATAAAGTTTCTATCTATCTATCTATCCATTTGAACTTGAAGGCGGCCTCGGCGCTGGCGTCCAGGGTTGTAGCCATACCATGCGCTGCCGAGGCGGGAAAGGATCGAGTCAATGCTCGGTGAGCGCGGCATGCGTCTTTCACAGTGCGTCATTTAGACGGCGTATAGTCTACGCAGAGACGTGAGCTGCCGCCCTTTTTTGAGTTAACTTCGCAGGCTCCCCGGGACTGTTTGACCGCCGGACAACTCCGGTGTCGATCATGTCGGTTAAAGCGACGCCGATGCGCTTTTCGTTTAGCCAGCACTGACGGCGTCGTGCGTTTTGCCTCCGAGGAAGCGCATCGCCCGTGTCAATCCGGTGTCGCACTTCCGTTTGCGCGCACCTGGAACGCTCCGTGAACATGGCGTCATGGCGTCGCAATACGGTATTGTACAAACGGGCTTTTTTCTTGCCCTGACCCGCAGTATGACTCAGTCGGCGGGGGGTGGGTCACCTCCGGGATTCGCTGGCGCTTGTTTGCAACCGCGGCAGGGTGCGTGCGTCGAGGGGTTGATACCCGGCATTTCTGACTTCAGCTGCCTCGTCTTGGCGGCTGCTGCCTGCCCCATTACCCAGTGCTTTTTCTGGCGTCGGGGGTTCGCGCGAGGGTTTCAGAGGAGCGAGTGGCCTCCTCTGGTAGCCGCAGCTTATATACTCACGTCGATCCCGATCCCTGTTTTGGCGAGAGCACGTCTGCCTAGGATGATTGGAACAGAAAGACTGGGGCGATGACGAAGCGTTGCCGTAAGGGTGTCCAAACAGGATACTACAACACTCACGACTCCTGCAAGTCGTTGCTGCGCTGCCGCTTCCGGCCGTCGGAGGGAAACTTCCCTCCCGTCAAAGCTGCCGGGGGAAGCGTCCCCCGCTAAATCTCCCCCTCGCTTCCTCCACGGCGGCCTTGCTCTGCTCATCACGTGGGTCCGGAGAGCCACTCACACGCTCTCTTGGCTGTCGGTCAATCGCTCAAGGCCTCCGCCGCTTTGGGAGTCCCGAAAATGGGAAAGGGAAGACTCGAGTGTGAGGGGGCAAGCCAGGCGAGCCCGCGTCGTGTCCAAGGTCGTGTCATCGTCCAGCAGTTCTGTGGATTGGATCGGATTCCCGCGGCTCTTGTTCCTAACGTACCTCGTATAGACAAACAAACGTGGTTGGTTTGAAATTTAATAAAATAAATGCTATATTCTTAAGTTCTCAGTGTTTCTACATACAACTAAAAGTCTCCCTTTTGCGCACTGCACTTTATTAATTTTTTTCGAGCTACGAGCGTGGATTTTGACGAAAAAAGCTGAGCCGAGGCGGCCGAAACGCGCGCTTCGACGAAGGAATCTCCCAAATCCATCCGAAGCCGGACCTCTTTGGCCTTCCTGCCGAGGTGACGGCGGTAGCAAGGTCGGCGACTTTGTGATCCGCGGGAGATAGACAGGCATCAGGCATACCATTGGCAGGTGGCGTGTGACGTCAAGTCTGACGAGCACCGACGTCAACGACAAGTGGAGGAGGCGAGGAGGCAAGTCGTGAATTTGGCTCGGCCGGTGTCCAAACAGACATTCGACCGACGACTGCCGGACGGTTCAATTTTGACGACTTTTGCAGGAGTCGTGTGGTTTGTAGTAGCCTGTTTGGACAGGCCTTTAAGGAGTGTCCAAACAGGATACTACAACACTCACGACTCCTGCAAGTCGTTGCTGCGCTGCGCTTCCGGCCGTCGGAGGGAAACTTCCCTCCCGTCAAAGCTGCCGGGGGAAGCGTCCCCCGCTAAATCTCCCCCTCGCTTCCTCCACGGCGGCCTTGCTCTGCTCATCACGTGGGTCCGGAGAGCCACTCACACGCTCTCTTGGCTGTCGGTCAATCGCTCAAGGCCTCCGCCGCTTTGGAAGTCCCGAAAACGGGAAAGGGAAGACTCGAGTGTGAGGGGGCAAGCCAGGCGAGCGCCGCGTCGTGTCCAAGGTCGTGTCATCGTCCAGCAGTTCTGTGGATTGGATCGGATTCCCGCGGCTCTTGTTCCTAACGTACCTCGTATAGACAAACAAACGTGGTTGGTTTGAAATTTAATAAAATAAATGCTATATTCTTAAGTTCTCAGTGTTTCTACATACAACTAAAAGTCTCCCTTTTGCGCACTGCACTTTATTAATTTTTTTCGAGCTACGAGCGTGGATTTTGACGAAAAAAAGCTGAGCCGAGGCGGCCGAAACGCGCGCTTCGACGAAGGAATCTCCCAAATCCATCCGAAGCCGGACCTCTTTGGCCTTCCTGCCGAGGTGACGGCGGTAGCAAGGTCGGCGACTTTGTGATCCGCGGGAGATAGACAGGCATCAGGCATACCATTGGCAGGTGGCGTGTGACGTCAAGTCTGACGAGCACCGACGTCAACGACAAGTGGAGGAGGCGAGGAGGCAAGTCGTGAATTTGGCTCGGCCGGTGTCCAAACAGACATTCGACCGACGACTGCCGGACGGTTCAATTTTGACGACTTTTGCAGGAGTCGTGTGGTTTGTAGTAGCCTGTTTGGACAGGCCTTTACTCGATGCTCCCATCTCACAACCAACCACAGAGTACCGCTGGAATGGGCGGTACCGCACGCGAGTCGAAAGGCCGTGTTGCCCTCCCTCAGATGCACTGAGTTTTGCTGGAGGTAGGTCAACACTTCGTCGCCGAAAAGCAAGGCGCTGGATCCTGTGCCCAGAAGTGCCTTGAACGTTCGGCCGACAATCGTCAGGGCTATGAATGGCGCTAGCGCGCCGGTCGGAAAGCCTATACTGTGGGCTGTAGGCAAAAAAGTATAATGCTCCGTGCTGTTTTGAGCCGCCGGGTTGATTATCGGCGGCTTTGCTCGTTTCCCGACAGTTGGGAACCGAGTTCTGTCATTCTGGGCATTGTCGAACCAGGTGGTTGGCGCTGTTAGCAGCGAAAGAAACGTTGTTGCGGGATCCTTCTTTGAGTCCTGTCGCGCGTTTTGATGCGCGCCGCGCCTTTCGTCCTGTGTTTGGACGCTTTGGCCGCGTTTCCTCCCGTGGCGTGGCTAACTCTCTGTTCCGATCTCGCCTGTTGAACTGCGGCGCAGTCTCTGCTGCTCGCCGTTCATAGGAGTACGGGTCGAGCGCACGATCTGAGATGTCGTACGTGTTTCGAGCCCTCTTGTATGTTGTCATCATGCAGCAGCTCTACCATTCTCATCAGTCTTCTGCCCTGAGTGGAGTATGCCAAAGTTCCCATGCGCTTTGATTGGTGCCCGACGAGTTCTTTGGGTTACAATTCTTTTGTAATGCGATAATTAGCTGCACAGTATTATATTTAAAAGTAAAACATGTATTCATCAAACGTACATTTTTTCGCACTAGTTAATTTTTTGTATTTAAATGCTTATTCAGATATTTATTTAGAATTTTCTAATTTATATTGTCTCAAATATGTTCCGGCTCTCGAGACTGTCACAGGTCCTCAATCGGGCCCTTAACTTAAAAGTTTGGAGACCCCTGCTATGGCAATCGGGGCACGCAATTTTCGTTACAAATGCGGTTTACGTTTACTTTTGCCCAAAGTTAAGTGCGCCAATTGAATTCACGGGACAAAAAGCCATAGAAGCCTGCTTCTAAGTATTTTTTTAAAGTACTTCAGCTTGCATTTAAGAGTGGTCGTGCAGTAGACGCGCTTCCAAGAGCAAGAGCTGCAGTCCATTTGACGGTGATACGAAGTATATCGGCTTCGGGGTATGTTCTCGGAAGGCGGGACATCATTTCAAATTCGTTCACACCTTCAAACTAGAAATAAAAACACACTGTCACAATGGTTAATAATTTCATTTTATTTCACTCATTGTCAGAGGAAGTCACCCTAGAGATCTGTAAGAGTAGATTCATACTTTTTTTTTTCAATGCTTATAAGTTCGCCATGCAGTCAAACCTGTCCTGCTCCTGCTTTTGGGACCCCCGTCACCGAACCAGCACATCGGTTTCTGTGGGTCGACTATAAAAAGCAAGGAATGCGAGCGTCGCTGCATATTATCACCTATAAAAAACAAAAACAAAACCGCAGGTTTTCTGCTTTTGTTGAAAACCGCCACTTCGAAAAACGGCGCCATCTTGCGCCACACCCACAGACGCTAACATCGTGGCGTGCAGTCTCTAACAAGTCCATCATATGCGGCAGTTTTCCCGTCCGAATTTCGGTCTGTGTTTGCATCAATTTCGTGTCTGTCTTGTCGAGAGGCTTCCACCAGCATTGCGTAGGGCTCGCGTACTTGTTTTTGTTTTTACTGCACGCAACACAGGCGCGTTGGGGGAGCAAAGCACGATCGAGTAATGCAAGGAATCCAACTTGTCAGCAGGACGTGAGCGGTTTGTTGACCGCAAGTAACTACGTTGCCTTTGTTCGTTGGTTCGCTTTGTGTGCAGTGTTACGCCGCAAAAGTGTTCCCAGGGAAAACAAGGACGTTGTGCTCAGGAAAACAAAGCTTAATGGAGTTGAAAACGCGACCGAAAGATGACGCCGATTTTCTCAAAGGCTGTCGTTTATGCTTACAACCGATAAACGTAAGAACTGCGTGCTGCTGAAGCAGCTTTAAAACAATCTCTTATAAAAACAAAATGACAAAGAAAATTTGAGTGACAATCCGTTAAGAACGTAAGGGATTACGAGTGAGAAGGGATGATAATTTAATATGGCTATGGCGCGTTTAACAGCCCTAACCAGACTGTCCTCCGCGTTACCTACAGGCTGACTTGTCAAACCCTGTCAAATCCCTCACTTCTGTGGCAAGCAGTTGCTTTATTTCATATGTACACACAAAGAGAAACAAGAACATCGACGCAAACCTGTTGCTCCGGGCGTTGTCATGAACCAGCATTGTGTTCTTCGGCGTAGAAAAGTCCATAACCTTGGCAGACCTCCCTCCTCTGGGGGGATCGAGCGCACGCCAAGCACGTACTCAAGTCAAGCAAGCTTCGGTGAAGCGCGCGAGCCACACCCTACCAAACAAGACGATCTGCTTCCACCAGTGACGCTTGTGCACTATGCTCCATCTTGAGCACACATTTTTTAGTGACTTCTCTTATCCACGAACACTCATTAGAAAGAGCAAATAAATTATTAGAAATAGAGCGAAAACTTTCTCTCAATCAAAAGTTAACATTTCTTAGATAAGTCTATGTAGTAATAAAAACGACGGGAGAAAATCCAGACTAAATGTTTGTGTGAACATCGAAAGATTAAGCTGTACAAGGGACCATTTAAAATACATATATACATGTAAATATATATATATTTAAATACACTCAGTTTTGGCCACGGCTCATGCGATGAACAGTGGTCAATTTCATGTGTCATGTTCGCATTAGGTTCATGTTACGGTGTCAATAGTGAAGGCATTTCTGCAAAGAAACTGCAAATATTCCTACGAAAGAAACTTCTCAAGGAACAATAAATGCGATATAGGCTCGTAAAAGTCGAGAAAGCTCGTTTTTGCCTACTTCAGCAACCGCTAAAACTACAAGAAAACAGCAGAACGGTAAAACCAGTAGCACCCGGTACATCACCAGTGAACCTATCAACTATTATTACACAGAAACGTCCACAATCCCCCTGCAGCACATAAAAAAACTAAGACTTCGTGCGCGACACTAAAAAAATCTAAACAAATAAAAGTTCCACACTGTTGTCTATGTCGACACAGAGGCGTTACTAGTCGAAGTCATTAAACGAGTTCGTATGAGAGTCTTGATAAAAATGAGCCTATTGGGTATAATGGTTGATCTTCGCTCAAGAGAAAAGTCTGTGTGTGTATGTATCGTTCTTGAAACTCGTCTATAACCTCGGCGGCGGCACTCTCAAAATCTTTGGATGCGCGAACCAAACGCGCACACACTCACGCACATGCAGAAGAAGAAAAAAAAAAGAACATGCATTCCCCACGTAAGTACACAAAAATTAGATATTTCACTTCTACAAAGGTCTACAGCTGCACCAAACGACGTTTCCCCCTTCGTGATTTTTTTCCCCGTCAAAAAGCTCTTCGTGTTCAACATTGCCGCCGACGCCTCCCCACGACACTCCACTGTGGAAATTGCTGCACTCTGAAAATACCTCTGCTGTGCAATAAGTCCCAAGTGGTACTGGGCGCCAACGTTTCGTGTGACCTCCTCACGGGGTACAAATAAATGCCGTCTAGTATATCCTACCTTGAATACTTCCAAGAGGGGTTTCGTGAGCGTTCAAGTTAGTTATTACTTATTTCCTAGAAGTCGAGTAGAAACTAGTTCTCCGCTAGTCACTCGTCATCCTGTGTTTCTTCTTCTTGCACGCTGCGACGACGCCACACGTTGTCTTAATGCAAGACTACGAAGCTAGTACGCCTAGGAGAAACGTTTCGAACGCAACATCTTGTATTGTCTATGAACCACGTAGAAAATCGGAGGAAGTACTTAAGTAAGGTCGCACTGCGTTCGCTATCTAAAACCTAACCGCCACGAAACCGAGAAACGAAGACCGCACGCACAACGTAAGAACCTGAGAAGGTACGCTGCATGTGACACGTGTACAGATAACATGACATCAGATGCACGATAACATTCGAAACAGCCAGGCTTATTCAGATATCGATTTGCAACAAGACGTCCTAGACCAGCTATACAAATTCAATGTCACCACCAAATCCAAAAAGAAAAAAAGAAAAAGGAAAGAAGCTTGTCGCGAAGACCCGCACTTGCTCCGACGAGTCGATTCAAAACACATCGTTCTTTTTTTCTTTTTTACTCCTCCGACTTATATATACACAGTAGGGAATTCGTCCCAGTAGCTATACAACATAGTATTAGAAGACAATTATTATGCGGTTATTATGATTTTCGTATTTACGCTAGCGCCTCTTGCGTGTTGTTCTCGTTTTGTTGTGTGTTGACGATATCTTTCAAAGCACAGTTCGTACTAACTGTTTGAGCATGGTCGGACAGCGACACAACTGTTTTCCTAAATTACAAAAGTCGGTGTTTGGTTTGTTCTTCTTTAACAAAAATGTCGCTCAGTTCACCAAGCAATGTTCGGAGCGCCGGAGGCGATGAGAGGAAAGAAGGGCAGGCGAAGCGCGACTCACGTTCCGAAGCATTCAGTGTACGGAAACTTTCTCACGACGTAGAAAACAAAGCGCTGGCCTCTCTTTTTTCCTCGAACAGGCCCAGCGCAAGGCAAATCTCTCGTGGTTTTCCCACGAAACCAGCAATTTAAACGCAGGCAAGTTCGTGGCTACGCGGCCATCAAAATATAAGCCAAACACCTTCTCCCTACGAACAGTTCCTACATTTTTGTGAGCGGATAGCGCATACAGACGGGATTACCAAATATATCATATAAACAACTTAATATAATTGTGTTTAAATTTGAATACTTAAGAGGTTGACGAACCAATCTCAGAAACGATAAACATAAAATAAGGTAGTTCACACCAATCTATGCATGCGCAGAATCATGAAAAAGATTTCACGTTCTTCGACAGAAAGTAGTACAGCTTACTATTTTGCCTGTTATATCTGGGAGTCGCTGGAATGTCGAGATACTTTATTCGTACTGTCAGATGTCACGTCTAATTGTCACAGTCCGGATTGCTTCTAATTAGACTATCGGTAAGGTGGTGTTCCACGTAGTCGGGTTTCCGCGGGTCATGAAAGCAGCTTTAGGAGAGCGATGAAAGCGTTCCATGAGGCCGTCGGCCATTGGCTGGTAGGCTGATGTGCGGATACGGTTCATTCCCAGGAATCAATTATTTTTCTAAGTCACCGTTTCAAAATAGCATTCGACCAGGTGTTCACAAACCAACTCATGTGTGCATAAGAAAATGAAAACGCCAGATTTAAATCAGCATAAGGTTTGGCACGCCAGAGCATTCACGAAAACAACAAATGATTCCTCGTGGATAAAAATTTCTTTTACGTGCCGAATTATGTTCTTCCATGCTAGTACTAAACAAGCGTCGCTCAGCTGATATGCCATATGCCACACTCTGACATCCATCAGAGACCAACTTGCTTCGTCACAGGAAAAGAGTAAGCGAATATAACAGTTTCTAATGCGCTTGTCCTTATCGTAATCCGGGCAAAGCGGGGGCAAGAAGTCTCCCAATGCGATAACACTTTGTAAAAATCGCACGAAACTTCTCGAGAAAAGAAAAGTATCCTCCATATATTTCCGATATAGGTAACCACAAACACACGGAGTCGCACTCATTTGCCCCAGCGTTATCATCGCGATCGAAGGTATGACATCCAAGCCTCGAGGAAGAGGGAGCATTACGCAAAGGTGGTATGAGGCAGAAAGCATCGTCATTCGGAACTCCGGAGCGTTATGGCGGAGGGGACTGCGAGCGAAGAAGAACATCCTTCAGACGGAGAACCAAGCAAACGTTACTGCGAAAGTCAGGGAGTGTGCGAGACAGAAGAGAGAGAGAAAGAGATAAAAGAGTTTGTGTCTGGTCCCCTCTTGTACCTTCGAAAAAACGGCCCTGTCGACGAGAGCAGCGCGCCAAAGTACAGGATTTTCCGTCGGTGACTTGGCTACATTCGTTCCTACGCAAGAAACCTAAACCGACTTAGCGATGTCTTCGATACGGAATAAAACTACAAACGCAGCTGAAGAGATTGGCAAAACCGAAATGAGGTGAGCAATCAAAGAGAAAACACGATGAGGAAACGAAAGAAAACAATGTAAACGATTACGATTCCGGTTCCCTGAATGCAGTGGAACTAATTGAGATAATATCTTTGTAGATCCCAAAAATCTTTTTATTTTTTATTTTTTAAGTAGCAGTTCTGTTGTTTTTTTTCCCTATGCCCGATTCATTAGATGTCATATGGCTGCCGAATTCGGAGCAAACAACGACTAAAGAGATACCTACATCTTTTAGAGCTGCAAAACGACGAAACCGAAATGAGATGAAAAAGCAAATACAAGGAATGCTGACGCGCGCTCGAAGCGCAAGCGAAATAACGAAAGCCAGGCAGACAACGTCTCAAAGAAAACGCCGACCGTGCGAAGGATGTCCGAACCGCCGGTTCCCCATCGAACGCGAGCACCAGAGCGTTGCCTCGCGAGCGTCATCGGCCCAAGCGTCGCTGTCGCTAGCGGTGTCGTGGTTTGCCGTCGCCGTTAGGTACGAAACCGTTCCCTCCCCCGCTGTAAAAGTCAGGTACTCTGATCTGGGAAAAGAAAGGAAACGCGCCGTGGCGCATACACGAGAAAGATAACGGAACCAGGGGACGGCCGCGATGCCGCCTCGAGTCCTCTCCGTTACTTTGCCTGGCATCTACGTGAAAAGTTGAGCTTGTTGCGTGAGAGTGTGAGAGAGGTGAAAGAGTCCTGGCCCAGAGGCCGCTCGCTCGAGAATCCCAGTGCCCGCCGAGCGCTCTATGTACAGGGGATCCCTCAAGACCCGGGCCGCCGCGCGCTCCGGCGACGAGAAACGCTATACTTTGGCGCCAGTCAGCACTCGGACTGTCTGGAAGAGGACGACGACGGCGCGGGCTGCTGGGCCGGCGTCTGCGAGCGCTGCTGGTACACGGCCGCGCCGCCGCCGCCGTAGTCTTCGTACACGAAGAACTGCTCCTTGACGTCGGGTCGGTTGAGGCCCGAGGGCCCCGCGCGGTCCGCCGAAGAGGCCCGGGGCTTCCAGACGGGCGAGCCGGCCTGCTCGGCGGCCGGCTGGTACGACGTCGGCGGGTTGCTCGACTGGATCAGCCTGGCCGCCGCGCTCGACGAGGACAGAGAAGAGGCGCTGCTCAGGCTGAGCGCCTTGGGCGCCCCCAGGGACCGCTCGGACCGGTCGGACCTGTCCGAACGCTCGGAGTCGCCGGCTTCCTCGGAGGCTAGGTCCCTCGCGGAAGCGCTCATGCCGTTCATGGAGTCGGCCACCGTCTTGCTCCGCGTGCCCCGGAAGCTGGGGCCCGGCAGCCGGGGGTCCGTCACGTTGTCGTATGACTCGATGGCGTCGCCCGCCGAGTGCCGCTGGGCGGACTTGTTGCGCTTCTTGCCGCTCAGCGTGCGGGACATGGAGGAGGTGGAGGGGCCCGCGGCACTGGACGGCCCGCTGTCGTGGCCGTTGCCGCCGCCCAGGCGACGCAGGGTGCCGGGCTTCTCGCGCACGGCGGGCTTGGTCGCCGGTACCGTCATGTTGCGCACGGACTCGCGGATGATCTGGCGGATCGTGCGCAAGAACGCGTTCCGGAACTCGCTCGTGCTGCGAAAGACAGAAGCGACGGTTTGCGGCTGGTTCGTTGAGGACGACATCATCGAAGTGAAGCATAACCTATACGCAACCTTATACGCAATGTCTATGTAGATATTGTGCCCTCCTGTATCACACTACCAAACATTACAATCTAAATAACTCCCCTGATAGATCACAAGCACGTTAAGTGAAGATACCCGTTTTAGAGCGCAGCTCTTAGGCGCCCGTTTCCGGCCATGAGCGGCGTCGCCGTCGGCGTCGCCGTTGGCGTCGGCGTCGCCGTCGGCGTAACTGCAAGGTCACGTGACCCCAGGTCACGTGACCCCCTAGGTCACGTGACCTGGGGTCACGTGGTCTAGGCGGTCACGTGACCTGGGGCCACGTGACCCCCTAGGTCACGTGACCCCCTAGACCACGTGGCCCCATGTCACGTGGCCCCAGGTCACGTGACCCCCTAGGCCACGTGGCCCCCTGAGACCACGTGGCCCCAAGGCCACGTGGCCCCCGGTCACGTGACCCCCTAGGCCACGTGACCTGGAGGGGTCACGCTGACTCCCCAGGTCACGTGACTCTCCCTCCCCTAGAGCAAAGAGGACAGCAATAGGGTGGAGGAGGAGGGGAGGTGAGAGGAGGAGGAGGCAAGGGGATGAGGTTGAAGGATGAGGAGGAGGTGAAGGAGAAGGAGGGGGTGGAGGGGAGGATAAGGGGAGGAGGAGTAGCAGGCAGGATAACGAGGGAGGAGGAGGGAGCAGGGTATACCCTCCCCTCAGTACCCTTCCGTCCTCCTCCTCAAGAGTTGCGCTCCAATCCGGCGTTACAGGGAGTTGTAAACGGCTTTCATTTTTCACTCACATTTCAAGAAGTCTCTACGCGAATGACAGTCCAAGACAGTCGGCGTATGAGCTCCCGATCTTGACTACTCGCGTTCAACATCTTGGAGGGTGACTTGAAGATAGCACGTCATCGCCGTAATCCAAAACTGCGTGGCGAGCATATATTTTATATATATTTTTTATATTTGTTGTTTCTGTGTTTATTGTCTCTCCCTTGGCTTCTTAGATAAACAAGCGGCTCTTATATCATTTTTTCCTACTTGCTACTGATCTTGAACATGACAAGTTTACAGAAACCTGTCTGCTTGTGGGGAGAGGAATTAAAAAGAACGTCCAGCCAAGTTCTAGTTAGGGACGCCACGTTTCAAGCGGCGATGCCATCTGCGATGATGCACGATGGCGGCGATGCTGTCAAGCGGCGATGCCTGTGGCGGGCGATGGCCGTTGAAGAGCAATATAAACAAAAAATTTAAAATACTGCATCCTCAATGGCCATCGGCCACAGTCACCCCTTAAGAAGCAGCCGAGTAGGCCTCAAAGCCTTGGGTCCCTAATTAGGAGATGACTGGACGTCCCCTTTAATTATTCGTTACCAATCGCATACCACAGGTAGTTGTCCTCACCTGTTGGAGAGCTGGTAGACTTTTTCTGAACGCCTCTGTATTTGCGACTTGAGATGCACCAGCTCCCAGAGGTAGTGGGAGTCGGCGTCCTTCTGGCTGCTCGCTCGCACCTGCACTTCTGTGACCGGTATGAGCACCTGATAGCGGATTATCTCCACCTCGGCAGAGTTGTTCTTGCTTGACCCTCCCTGCGAGCAACAGTCACGAGTCAGACCGCGCAGAAGCGATGTCTAGCTCGTCTCAAGGGCAAGCTTTGTCTGCCACTTAACCTCGTGACCATTCTAAACTCTAATAAAGTTAAAAGCTGAGCTAGTTGGTGGTTATTGTGCATGGTGATCAAAGACAGCGCAATAGACAAGGACAAAAGAGGAACATACACGACAGGACAAGCGCTCCTCGTCGTGTCGCGTATGTGCCTCTTTTGTCCTTGTCTTTTTAATTGTTTTTGACCGCATGTAATCGAAACTCTGCCAGGCGAGTAGGCCAGCTAACAAAATCAAAGTTTTGGGGAGCTTTACTCCAGCTATTCTGTTTTCACTCTATCTAGCCTTCCTTTGTATTTTTTTTAAGCCACCATATTTGTTTAGTCATGCTGCCAGCTAGCATTAAAATTATTTTCTGCAAGCTAAAAATTCCTGATCGTCGTTAAAAACCAAATATTCTGCACCCCTAGGTTAGATTGCCTGATGGATAGTACTATCCATCAGACATATATCGATGGAAGAAGAGGGAAGGGCACTGATTTAATCTTTACGAGAGGCGCTCACCGTAGAGCTTCTGCACCTTTTAGTGCTTATCGACCAGGCTTAAAATGCCGAGTCGCTGAGCTATGGACTCATGAACCGTGTTTGATATTCCGCCAAATGCAGCTACTGCGCATGTTCTCCACAGCCCAGGAGACAAAAATGGCAGTGGGCATTAGGCGATTACTGGAATAGTTCATTGGGAGCATGTGACACCTAAAGGGGGCGCGCCGCGTTGCCTTGGCATAATGTGCCTCCATCTGCGGGCCGCTTCCGCTGACAGGGTGGAGACACCAATAGAGCCAATGAAGCGCCACAATATGGCGCCTGAGGTCAATATTAGCTTTACATCGGGTGTGGGTCCTGTAGCGTGTGTGTGACAAAGTCGTGTCACAAAAACGTTGTGTTTAGCGAAAGTTCTGGAAAGATAGAAGCAATATGACGCCGGTGAGAGCATCGCAAAGTTCGCCACAAAATGGCGGGTGTCTCCACCCTGTCAGCGGTGTGGCCGGCAAATGGAGGCACCCTACCTTGGCAGCTAAATTGGCAGCCAGAGCCGTTTATTGAGAGAGTTTGGCCATACATTGGTTTGAATAGGCGAGCATCCCGGGGCCAACCACTGGCCGCTAAACAGCCCCTAGCGGTGGTCGTGAGCTCTAAATTTGTGACACGGCTAATTTAAGCCGTTTTAGCGTCGCTAGAGTGAAAATGTGTAACTCCCAGTGACTGAAAACTTGGTGCATGTGAGGTTGTCGTCACGTCCATATTCAAGGGTAGAATAAACGAACGTGAGCTCCAAACCAGGGCCGCTGACCGCAGCTTGCTAGAAGCAGCGTCCTGAGCTGAGACGAGGGGAAAGAAAGCCACTGCCAGAAGCCAGCGCACCAGCCGAGCGGGACCCCGCGTTTCAAGACGCTCGCGCGCCCCACCCTTTGCACTGATTTCTTTCAGCCAGTCTCAGCTGAGACGCTGTTTAATACTACGCGACAACTTTTCTTGGCAGTGCAGTGGAAGGTACAGGCACGCGTTCCATCTCCCATTTGAAACGCTGAATAAAACTGTGCGCGGGCTCTCCTCCTTTCCCCGGAAATGTCAAGAAAAGTTGCCGCGGAGAACAGCAAGCCGGCCGCAAACTGTCACCGAGAGGCCGAGATTGAACGCTTCCATTTCACACTTTAAATGTCGTTTCCAATATTGTGACGTCGCGGTCTGCTGATTGGTCGACGCTGTGTCACATCTTTAGTTTAAGCTATAACCGCCGGGGAGTATTCGGCGCTGGCGGCGGCCTTTGCTCCGCCTATTGGCCAAACTCTCTTAATATACGGCTCTGTTGGCAGCTGGTTTGCAGCGCCACCAACGACAGCGTCCGCATTACGTCGCACATAGTGAGGCGCTGCCCACTGCGACCTCTTTTAACGCGCCCGCGGCGTCTTCGTCGCGTTTCCACCTTCCCGCTGCCGCGTTTCTCAATTTTGTCCCCGAGTAAAAGCTTCGCACCTTGGCATTCGAAAATCAACCAGCGTCCAGTGTTGCTCTGTAAGTGTTTTTACGTCATTCGAATCGCAGGAATTGCCCGGAGCTCAGGTTCGATTGTGTCCCCGCAGTTGAAAGCGGCAACGACGGAAACGCATCACCACTTTTTTTTTCTCATTTATTTGCTTTGGAATATGCGCCGAGAAACTGAGGGAGGAGAGCGCGCGGTGAAGTCAGAAGTCTGAGCTCTGATTAGACCGATTAGTGGGTAGACCTAAAGTTAGCTGCCTTTGTCTCACCTGCACTCGTCGAACGGATTCGAAAGCTTAAACCACACGCCGGACGCCGGCGTTCCCCATTCTAACGCGTTCGACGAGTGCAGTACAGACAAAGACTTTAGACAAAGCTTTAGGTCTACCAACGATTCATTCGAATCAGAGCTCGGCGTTTTGACTTCACCGCGCACTCACGTCTTCTCCTGTCCCTTCTCGGCGCATACCTCTATGAAGCGCTTGTGTGTTCGACGGTTCGGAAATCACTACGGGACGACACTCGCCAGTGCTAATAAGCGATAACATCTATACAAGTATTTTTCGGCCCTCTTATAATAAAATTGTTCTTTGCTCGCTGGTGCGGGCTGAGTAGACGTATACTGGGATTGAGGCAATCGTGGCTGTTTTCAACGGAGCATGGAGGGGATCTGTGTGCTCAATACCCAAGTCTCGTTAAAAAAACAAGTTATTATTAACATACGATTTTGAACGTTTTTTACAGCACTGCGTTCAGGTAAGCTGACAGGGATTAGAAACTAAGTTCGGCTGCTACGCACGATACCAACCCGAAATGCTTCTGCTAGGAGCCACAATGTGGCGCCGCTGTCTTGTCGCCCGCTTCCAATAACGTGACACGAAGTTTTGCGGTTTCTACGATGGAACCTGAGATAACTGAAACTGTACTTTCGTGGTTGTGTGATAGACGATGTCTAGGATCTCACGACCGCGACGGGAAGGGAATCTGTATAAGACTGAGTAAGGAAAAAGAGAAGCGTCCCGACGCACCATGAGCTTCTTTTTCTGCCTGATCCGCTCCTTGCAGAGGAAGACCACGGCCGTCTTGAACACGAAGCACATGGCATGCAGCTCCAGTCCCTTCTTGATCTTCCCCAAGAATTCGGAGATGTTAAGCCATTCCACGCCACCGTAGTACAACAGCTCTCCGGGGCTCAGGTCGACGTGCTACGTGGCAGGCAGAAACGGGCGGTCACTGCTGTCAGAGCTTCGTGATGCCTCTATCAGAAAATGCATTTTCATACCTACAGCGACCGAGCAAACTAGATACAGTCATTCACTCAGCCTAGAGCTACTCAGACATAGTCCTAATTACTGATAAAATCAATAAGGAAAAAACTTGGCGTTTCGCGAAATTTCGCGAAAGTTTGGTCGTGCTTGACTAGATGTTGTCATAAAAGTTAAGCCGGGGCTAAGGCTTTTTAGGTCCATTAATTTTTATGGAGAGCGGTACACGTCCAGCAATTCCTTTTTAGGCTTATTGCTGTTTGCGGACACATCAAAATAAAGATGATTATTACAGAGTGTATAGCCAACTGACACACTGGTCTAAAAGTACTCGGTTGCCCTCCATATCTGTCAATTCTTTCAAATTTCACTAAGTACAGTTGTGTAATCAGCAAGTGACCTGAAGTACAACAAGCTCACCTGCTTTGAAGATTTGACGTGCTGCCGGTACAAGTGGTCAAAGATGGCTCCGTATTCCTCGTGGATCCTCTGCATTTCGTTTATGTGTTCTGCAACCCTCTCCATGCCTTTGAGAGCTTCTGTAATTTCACAAGTGTGGGGACGAGAGCGTCAACGTACATCAAAATTAATAGGTGTGTATGACTACATGATAGTAATTAACCTTCACAATCAGTCAAACGGTATTTTTATCATTGTTTCGGGGCCTTTGAGAGCAGTATTTCAGATGCGCAGATAAATAAACTATTCCAATCGAAATAAATTAAACAATTTGTCAAATAAAAGAATATGTGGCAAATCTAGTTTCATAATTTAATTCGATATGATTGATTTCCTTATCTCCGCCTCCAGTTTTCCCAATCAGAAAATTTTAAGCATTCAATTTGCTAACTGCTACGTCGCACTTGTAGCTCGACATCCGCCGCGAAAGTTAAACGTTATTCCGAGGGAATTTTTTGCTTTTTTTCAATCTCAAGTAGATTTGTTTTAAATTTCATACTTAAAAACAACACCCTCTATAAAGACTCAGCTTCCCCTTCGCGCAGCGTTTGCAATCATGTCTGAGTTAGCAATGCTCAGAGTATATATGCGTCCTCTATACCGATGGACATCACATCTTTCCATCCCCGCACTGTCTGGTCACGAAGTAGAGTTGGAAGATTCGTCGAAGAAATCCTTTTTCGCTCACCGCTAAACTACACAGTTGTTTTTCTTTATTATTGAGCCAAAAAAGCAATCTAAATACTTTATGGCTGCTTTCATCTGCGCTGTTTCTGAAATCGGTGAGCGATGTTTTCCGCTTGCCAAGTCGACGAGCTCGCAAATTGCTACACTGTGCGTTTTCTTTTTTCACACGTGGCCGTGGTTTTTAAAGCCGGGGTCCCGCCGTTTATACATCATACAAAAGACAGTCTGCAAACAGATTCGAATGCAAGTCACCACGATTTCAGTGCTTCAAATGCCGCATGCCAACAACGAGTTCAAGGTGAACTTGGCACGCGGCATTCTAACCAGGGATATCGCTGTGACTGATGTCTGCCAGACTGTCTTTTGTATGATGCCTAAACGGTGTCACCCCGGCTTAAATGTCTGGATGATCGTCGTGCACGCATGGTGCGGCTCCTGCCTGTGAGGTGGTGATGCTCCTCCGTGACGGGGTCCGTGAGGTGCTTGAGCTGCTGCAGGAGGAGCGGGTACTTGAGGATCCGCTGGATGGGCTTGATGAGGTACGACTCCAGGGAGAAGCTGTGCTGCCCCTTCGGGTTCCTCGTCTGCAGGAAGTCGGACAGGGCTGTATTGCCTTCGCCTGCAACAGAGAGAGAGAAACAAGCGTCAGCACCCTCTCAACGCTGAAAGAACAGAGTAGCAAGAATGACTACAGTACCCCGAAAGATAGACAAGTCCCAAACGTAAACGAAAAGTTTGCGGATTCGGACGTGTTATGTCGTACGTGAAAGGGGCCATGAAACGATTTTTCAACTCGTTCCTTCCTTAGCTTTAATCCTCAACTCAAGAACGAATCGAGAAATCATGTCGTCTCCAAGTTTTCGCTGTGCTTTTTAAGCACAACATAAAACTTCTCATTCGCGAGTGATGATAAGCTCCATTAGGGCACCCATTGGCCACGAACGCGAATCCAAATATTCGTTAAGGGATTGATTCTTGACGAGCGCATACGTCTGAATGACACAGTTCTCGTCTCCAATCCGTGAGCTGGGGTCGGCTGACGTGTTTTAGGTACCGCGGACGTATCATAGTGAAAAGGCGGAGAGCTTTCGAACGAAAGGAGGTACGAAATAGTCCGCTATATTTTCAAACGTTCGTACCGAAAAGCTGGCTTTTGACATTTTACGCTTTTTTTTTGCCCACTAAACGACATGCGATTAGTAAAGTTCCAATCTAAAATAATTTATCCCAGCCCAAAATTCATTTCATGGCCCCTTTTAAAATGAATCTACCCTTTTAATAGTTCTCGTGATGCACCCACGGGGCGTGTAAATTACGCGTGTGCGCAAACCAAGCACGTAAGTGACCGCTTCCTCCAAAATTCTAATTTGTTCGACACCGACATATTTTGCTGCGTGAGTGCTGGATCACTAGAAAAGAGATTTTCTCGTCCACTCCAAGTAAAGTAATTTTGTGAACTGTGAGCGCCTTAGAAGTAGTAGCAACAAACGTTATGGTGCATAAAGTCCGGCACACCTCACGAGATTTCTTAAAGCCGATTTTATGCCTCTTTTTCTTCATTATTAAATATACTTTTCGCGTAGTATTGTACTAAACAGAATAAATAGAAGTACATCCTTATAAATTAATTGTGTTATAAAAGGTTCTAGTAGATCGTATTTGCATTCCGATAACGATACCCGAACTCATCTGGCGCTTTCGCGCGTGCATCGTATACCGTTAACAGGTATCATTATCGGACCGCCAAGATGATCTACTAAAACTCCCTAATTTGCGTAAACGACAATCTGCCTTTTTTTTTTTTTCTTGCGGGGACGAGAGCAGTTTTAAACGAAAACAGGAGATACAGATAATGTGTCTAAAATCTAGGAGAGGTGATTTCGTTTTCAAACTGTACTCACTCATTCGGCCTTCAGCTTCTGGTTTTGGCACAAAATTAAGGAAGAAGAAAAAAGGTGGGCCCAATTTTAAAAATATGCTGCTATTGTTCTAGGTTGCAAGCAGAACAGGCAGAAAGGCTGAAGTTTACGCAAAAGCCTTACGCTCTTCACATGAAACAGGTCTACTTTATTAGTTCGATGCTTATCGAACTAAGCTCTCATTTCAACCAAACGGACGATAAAAAAAATTGTACTGCGACATTAATTTACCACATTTTGTCCGCTGCGATTGCACAGCAGTTTTCTAGGCATGATAAGGGATATGTAAATTCATTTCAGCTAAAGGCTGGTTTGGGACAACTAAACTATCCTAAAAAAATGCAAAAATTCATTACAGATGTTGATAGAAATATTGTTTCTTTAAAATATATTTTTTTTGTCCCCAAAGTCTAGTGCACGTGCTCATTCACGCTAAAGCCTTTCATCTTCCATGGATGATGTAAGCACCATCGCTATTTCGAGGATGATGGAAATCTTGAACGGAATGCGAGCTCAAATAGAAAATAAAAAACCCAGTGAGCCCTAGTCTCGTTGAGGTTAAAAAGACCCTTCAGTCACAAAACAAATTACGACCTGGTTTAGAAAAAGTTAACAAATTCAAACAATAATAACTTTAAGAACTACAAAAGCGTAATGTTAATAGCAATCATACATTGAAGCAGGAAGCATAAAGAAAGCGCACAAAAATAAGCTTCCCACTAATTTTAATTTTAATCCTGCAACCGATGTTCCCAGCGGAAAGAAAAAACACGAAACTGTCGTCCAAAGTAGCAGCGCCTAAGAGCAAATTCCACTAACAAGATTTTTGTTTAGCCATGACGTTAGAAATTACCAATCACATGAGATTTTCGTCCTTCTGTTTCAAGTAGGAGAGCACGGTGAAAGCGAGTTGACAGATTGACTTAAGTGTAAAGCCTAGCGGGAGCCTAGTGTTTTATGATTATGTGTAAAAGTGATTTTTTAAAGGAAATGCATATAATATCCTTGCAAAGCGTCGAGCTTTAATATTGTGAATGGCCCTGTCTAAAACAAAGTTACTGATTCTTTATAAAATAGTACAATGTTAATTTTTAAGCTAGGGTTGATGATGATTATAGCATTTGGAGAGTTTGTCGTCTCAATGACATGTCTTGTTTTGTGTGTGTCTGACGACATTTATTTGTTAGACAGAACGCAATGCAGTGGCTTACGCAGAATACTTCATTGCCAAAATTCAAGGTTGTAGTAAAATGTTAAACAAACGATCCTAACTTTCAAATGCTCCTCTGGGATATGCCAAAAACTATATGTCATCAAACCGGCCAGGCCCATTAGACTTTACGGTAATGCACAATACAAGCGATTGCATTGCTTACCGTTTATGTTTATGTCATTTGGAAAACGTGGAAATTACACTGACCAAAGGGGGAAAGGGTGTTACGTCTTCCGGGCACAGGCAGTGATTCAGACGAGTACGACCCGCTTAAACAGTTAAATGCTACAAGCTATTGTAGCAAATAGTGCTGTGCGCATTAATTTTACATTTTCGTATAATGTTTCTCTATTAGTGAAAACACTTTCATGATACAAATGCACAGTTCAACAATATGCCATATAGTATAATTTACCAATTTAGACTGTATCGCTCAGATATAAACATGAGTTCTGTATTATTTCTAAAACACAGGGTGGAATGTGCGAGACAGCTCGACAGAGCCCATACCATCTCTAGTGTAGGTTTGATCAAGACCAAAACTACAGAGCAAAGGTCACACAAACATCACACAAACCAACGAACAAAGAAAACATTCCTCATGATCAAGAACTCTTCAGAATAACTAAAACAGCTTTAGAAAAACAACAACAAGAGGTTATAATTGAGAACCGGAGTACTCACTGGGATGCAAGACTTTTTGAGCTTTGGAATGACTAGCACAGAAGGAACTGTACAACTTGAACTGGTCGGCGTAGTAGAGGAAGGAGTTTCCGAGGGAAAACAACACGTTCTGAAAAAGAAAGAAAGCGGCGTAAAAATTAGCTGCTATCTTTTCCTTTGGCCCATATTGTCAAGCAGCCTTTCCTATGAACTATCTGTAAAATGGCATAAGTCCCCCCCCCCCTCTCGTGCAGCTCAACGTGAAATACTGACCCTAAACTGGCTCGGGTGCTCCAGCCGATGGAAGTCGGGCTCGGCGGCGATGGCTTCTTCGAGGCTCTGGAGGAACTGCCTCTGAAACTGCACGATCTCCTGGATGTTCCCAAAGAGGGCGCTGATCTCGGCGTTCGAGAGCAGCGTCTCCTTCTTCATCGGCTCCAAGTAGTGCTCCAGGAGGTTGTTCAGGTGCTTCGGGAGGGAACGCACGGCCGAGCAAACAAAACGGGGAAATAATGCAAGATCCGAGCAGAGCATGGCATACCCAACTAACACTTTCCTGGCGGAACCTCGGAGTATGGGATATTAAGTTATAATAATTACAAATGGAGCCGCTTCTGACGTGTAATATATACGTCTTCACTTTATAAAAATGCAGGGAAAAAATAATTTGGT
This sequence comes from Ixodes ricinus, assembly GCA_037355805.1. NCBI lineage: Eukaryota > Metazoa > Arthropoda > Arachnida > Ixodida > Ixodidae > Ixodes > Ixodes ricinus. The sequence goes on along the minus strand of JAZHYW010047366.1, from coordinate 283,706 downwards.
ACGGAAGTTGAACGTTAGAGCGCGAAATATTGGGTATTTTCGTTCACATATTTTTCAACCTGCTGCTTCAGTCGAGTAGATGATTTTCTACTTTACGTGACAGATAATCTGTTCATGCGTGTGCATGCCAAGATACTACATGCTAGACAGCGCTTCGAAAAGGTTTCCGCGTATTATATTTGAGTACATTTCAAAGCATACAATATTGTTTAACACGCAATGCGTGTTGGGTGACACGGAACACACTATAAAGTGCACTTTGCTCTACCTGGATATTAGTTTATGTCGACCGTGGTCAGATTGTACTATTTTTCATTTCAAAACTAACCACTGTGCACTGCTTTTGTCATGCTTTCCAAAAGTCAAGAAAACATGCAGCGAAGGACGTTATAAATATTGGCATGTCTTCCACGGCTCTGTAGGTGTTCCCAAGTTCATAATGTTTGCACACTTCGCATTAACCGTATAATAATAAACCCAGAGTATAGTCGCGAATTAATGTTCAACTTTGAACGCCTTATAATGAATAGAGCACTTCAAAACAGTTAAGTCATGACAACCATCATAAACCGCTGAAGTGGTATTTTTAAAACATCTAGTAATGTTAGAGATATGGGCGGGCCTTTATGTTACACAATTTTTACGACTTTAGGTCCAGCCACAAAGTGCACTTCAGTCGCGCTAGTATTTTGTAACATAAGCAGCCACCAGCGCACTCTGTACTTCATGTCAAGAGTGGCGCGCAGCACTGTGACACGGACACAAAAGCAAAGCTCTTTTTACATGCCTCGTCTGTGCGAGCATTCTCACAGCGACATCACCTCCCAAGGCCTCGCTCACGCAGCCGTACCTGCCACAACGCGGCGAAAGCCTTTTGACATGAAGTAAGAAGCGCCGAATATATTGTAAACCTGCTAAGTCTGGGGAAGCAGATTTCAGACTCCCGACATTTCTGAATGTTTTGTGACTTTGCAGGCCTGTGGGTGCCCCTGATTACTTCATCACTCCGCAGCGAAAAGTAGTGATTTGAATGTAAACGTCAATAGAAGCAAATGTCAATTTGAGAAAAAAGCTGTATTCGTAGCGACTATAACGGCTCTTAAAGTAGACTGACGTCGTAGAAAACAAATCGAATAGCGGAGGTCGTTTGGTCTTACCCGACAAAATCGTAATACGAAGAATACGTTTTGGGTCGGAAAATCTCGGTAGAATCGTTTACGTTTCGAGACTCGTGCAGCAGCTCCCGACGAGAATGCCATCGGTGTTTGTTATGGTCACATGATCGCTTAAGCCAGCCAATGGGAGTGAGGTACCACCCGGGAGAGCCCTGTTACAGTGGTGACACTGATTTATATAGGGTGCGCACAGTCTTACGTTGTAAAACGCGCCGGAAAAATCGGCGCCTGAACAAACAAAAACTCAACCTTTCACCGAACGTGCATTGACGTGGTGCAGTTTACCTTGTAAACCTTCAAATAGTTTTGAAGGTTTAGGAACGACGACTAGGACGACTTCTATGACGACCTTTAGGACAACCCCAAGGACGACGTCTAGGAATTTACTTTGATTCATCTTAATTCGCTTTGTCATCCTCTTAATTTCATTGACTCTAGTTCGCCTGAGATGTCACGCAAACGTTTTGGTACCTTTCGTGTCGCCGACGTGTTTTCCGCGCGAGGACTTTGAAGGTCGACTGAACGAGGACAAATATAAGGCCTTCTTTCGCCTTAATAAGATCAAGAATCTTGTCAAAGTCAACGGCGGACGTGCTCCCAGACGACCTCCTTAGCGATTAATGTAACTCGTGGCACCAACTCTCGATAGGCGCAACTAGTATACAACAGAGTGCGTCGTCTTCTGCTCGTTGCGCCTGCTGGGAGATGGCACCACAAGTTATATTCATCGCTAAATCGGTCGTATGGGAACACTTCCGCAGTTGACACTCATAGGTTTGATGATCTCAATTCTTACAGAATAAGAACTACGCCTTGAAATTTCAAAAGGTAAAATTGCACCACCTCTATGCACATTTGGTGAAAGTTTGAGCTTTCTATGTGCAGGCGCCAATTTTCCCGACTCGTTTTACAGCGCAAGATCCACGGGACGCACCTTATATTGCAGTTTCAGTCGTAACACTTTTACGTCTCGCTTTCGCATCTGCCCTTCGTGTGTTACGTTTCAACAAGTTACCCTCATCCCAAAAATGTACTTCACTTTAAAAACTCGCGCTCAAAAAGAAGAAAAAATATGTTTAGAAAGTTGCAAACATTACGCGAGATGTGCCATCTTTACGATTCTCTTCGTGGTGCTGAAGTTTGAACCAGCAGGACGTTCGTAGCGTTCACAACAACGAAAAAGAAAACAATAAAATGTGCCAAAAAAATGACGTCTGGTGACGAGAAGAACTCTCATGCCGTCAAAACTGATGAACGAAAGATGCTACATGCAGTCAACGACGAAAACGAAGTGGAACGAAGTTGGCCCCGTGAAGGTGGACGCATGGTGCTCAATACGCCAAGAAGACAACGAAACTAATAGAACAGAGAAAACGGGTGCTTTGTTAATAAAGTTTAAATACTCATTCACTCAAAATCGTCTGAGCAAATCGCAGAGGCTTGCGTCGAGATTGAAACGGCAAGGTGTATGTCGTGTCTCAACATAAGCGTCAGCAAAAAAGTCAAGCAGTAAAACCTACACTATGTGAATGTGCCGAAGAAAAATAAAAAATACAAGCAAAAAAAAGGGACGTTTGCGCAGCTTTGTCATTATGATAAAGTTTCACCAAATAACGTCCGCCCTTACTCTTTTGTTACAACGTTTCGTAATTAAAACAGACTGCAGCATTTTTCTACGACAAAATATCACTTCAGCAGAATGATTCTGGTAGCTAGCGAAACCGTTGGATGAAAACCCGCTAGCAGACCCATCTAAAATGGGCTGCCACGTCCAACTATGAGACCTGGACCCCTAGACTTGTCAAACACAAAGTTGATGCCGAAAGTTCGCGGACCGCGCCGGTTAGACTTCGGCAACACAAGTGCGGTGTCGTCGTTGCGAGGGTATGATCGTCGCGCACCGTAAACATCTGCACCAACTTTGTTGCTGACGACTCTCAAGACCTAGAGTGAATTTAAGTTCAAATTAAAAAAAATGTAAGGGGAAAAAAAACTAAACATCGGGAACATAGCCCGCCACCTGAAAGCTTCCCAGCCACCGAGAACCTTGAAAGAAACTTCATGCACCCGAATGCTTAGAATAAATAGTGTGAGCATAAGCCATGCATGCATCAGAACATGCAGTTTTGTCGACCAAGCCAACCAGTGCAGGCTGCAGTACACATGTGTGTTGTAGAATTACAACATCCGCTCATAGCCTCATCTATCGTGGTCGCATTGATGTCATTTGAATGACCAGCGACTCAGCTCCCACTGCGAATGTTTAGTCCGTCCTTAATAAATTACACCCCCGATTACTCAATTATTGTTCGACATTTCGATTACTGTTCCATGCTTCGATTACTGTTCGATACTTTGAATTACTATTCGAATTACTATTGTATACTTCAGAAACCGATCCATACCAATGTGCACTTCCTGAAGAAGGGAATTGTTTTAAACATTTCCTAATTAGCTCATGAGCTATGTAAAAACGTAACTGGGATCCTCTCTTTGAAGTTCCTGTATATGGGCGCTGAAGTAGTTTTATTTTAGAAGATATAAAGGTTTTCGTGGTGCCATAAAAAGAGGCACAAATCCGCCGCATCGCAGAATTCGCCGTCCACTTGACGAATGAGAATTTCGAGATGCCCTTCAACGACTCTGAGTAAGGGTCAGCCAAGGCACTTCAGAGAAAATTGGCGTTATATTATGTTTGTCTTCCTTTCATACAACTCAATTTACCGATTCGCCACTGCAAGCTGCCGGGGAAAAAAAAGGAAGAGGGGAGTCTAGTCTATTCGAACATGTGCCGTAGTGACGCCATACGCATGACGTGTGAAACAACCTTGCATCAGGTATATGATGCCGTGTGCCGCGGAGTGGCGAAAGGGGGTTGGGGCGTTCGCGCGTGCGCGCTGAACTTCAAGTGGATCACTCACCTTGCTCACTTCGTTAGTACTAGGGGGTTTCCTCTGAAAAACAAAAAGCGGCGGAAACGACACATGTTCCTGACTACCTTCGTGAAAGCGTCCGCAGCCATGTCAGCGGTATCTCAGCAGCCTGAAAAGTCTACCGCGAGACCATGATGTTGTTGGGCATCAATTGCTCCGTCAATTTTATGAGTTCCGTCAATGTGCGGAACGTTGTCGTTTTCAAATAGCTCGTTCCAGCAACCCGACCCATATGGCACCCTGCTATTTCATTACCGGGAAAATAAAAAAGCCAGGCCCAGATAATTGTCGTTTTATTTTTATCACTAGATATATAAGAGCTATATATCGTCAAGGGTCTTCAATAATTGAAAATTGTGACAATCAACGCCTTGCAACTCCTGCGTGCGTTGCAAGGTGTTGCGGCGCAAAACGTCCCTTGTACGTAAGCGGGACTCACCAAGCTGCTGACGTACCTTTTGTTTATCAAACAATTTCGGACCCACAAAACAAAACAAAATTGGTTCCAGGACTTCTTTATTTATGTTAACAAAAGAAAATACTTCTTGGAGTTAAGACAAGATAAACATTAGGCGAAGATCTGAATTGTTTTGAGATGTTTATGGTTATCATAGAATCGCTGTTACTACGATCGCAGCGAAACTTGTAGTTGGGCAAGTTTCTACAATTTGATGGCAAAAACAAAAGACGCGAAAAAACGCTTGGAGAAGACAAAGTGATAAACACAAAGAGTGTGTTTGTGCTTCTACTTTTTTGTTTTGTCGGAGCGTCGTTAACGCCGTCTTTCTTTTGTCGTTCATACAAAGCAATCATTGTGATTCATCTTGCTCCAAACAAAATCGAAAATGTTTACCTCGAAATTGCAAACACCTCTTGAGAAAAAAGTGATCTTCGCTTAAAGTTTATCGAGTTGGCAATCGTACTAAGGGAGACAAGTAACACAATGTGCAAAGCTCTTTTCACTGATCACTAAGTGGGGAAGTAAGCAGCCAAAACTCTAACTTTTGTTGCATGAAATGAAAATATAAAGCTTCAAAAGATACACAAACTTGGACACGATTAAACCATACAAAAATACAAAGGAAACTACTCATGCTCATCTCTATGGAAAAAACAAATACCAGTATAGGTGTTTGAAGTTAAGCCAGACGACCAACACAACGTTTGACTGGTCGACATTGCCGACTGACACCAAAGGCGCCAAGGCAGGCACGAGAGCCCCTACGACACCCTAGTATCTAGCACGTCACCACAGCACATGTCCTTGGGCGTGATACGGCGACCTGAAATCTGCGCCGTTCACGCAGAGCAGAAGCAACCACTGACAAGACAAGCCTAAGCAAATCAACTGACTGATTTACGCAAAACACGTGCTCGGCGTGGAAACTACGAGTCAAACTGCTATGAAGCCACAACACACGGCCACTAACGTACGTTGAAACGCACTCATCCGACTGAACGCCACCTATTTAATAATTATTCCCCGAATGTCACCAATGACAAACCAACGGTCCGACACCCGGTGTGTGAAAGACTACGCCGTTTGACCTTCGTATGTTACGACAAAACGCAACTTTTTTTTGCAAGAATGATAATTAAAAAGCTGCTGCTATCGACATTCACCTAGAAATATTCTCATTGTAGATTTTTGTTTTTAGAAAAAAATAATGCAAACGCTTTTTTAATATCCAAGCTGGAGAGGGTTACATCAATAATTCGAACAGAAAATTCAGAACAGTGAATATTTTTAGGGTGTACGCAGCCAGAGGGGTGTAGTCGTACATAGGGTATCAAATAACGCGTATTGAAGATCAAAAACAGCACGAATAAGACGAATGACAAGAGGAGTCTACGTCTTCTTTTTCCTTTGTCTAGTTCGCGCTGTTTTTAATCTTCAATATGCAAAACCAACTCGCCCAAGTCCTCACCTTACTCAAATAACACGTTACGTATAACCATTTTGGGGAATGGGGAGATGATTTGGTAGTGGTGACACTAGGGGGCCGATATACAGTATATCTCACGGGTTGTGTGCAAACCAAACAAAGACAGAAGACTGCAGCTTTGCCAAATCAGTTCCTTGCACGAGATCTCGCACAGAGAAAAGCATTGTGCTAAGCTCCGTTATGGTGGTTCTGTCTCGGCAAGTTTTCCACACAACCCCTGGGACAAAAGTGTTGGTGACGATAAGTGATACACAAAAATAAAATTCGAACTGGTGAATAATCAAGAATCAAATTTTAATTTCAATTTACTCGAGGTTGAATTGACTTTTTGACACCAGATGAGTCTAAATAACTCTCGGATGAATGAGATCCAACGGTAGTACTTCGCTATTTAATTCATGCAAACGGTCACAGACACGGACAAGCAAGCCGATAGAGCGGCATTACACATACATGCGGGAGTATTGCAATCAAACGACGAGAAATACTAAATGATGTGACGCTGTATACGCAAAAACCCAATAAGTGACCACTTACGGATCGCTAACACAAAACAGCCAGCACTTCTAAACGACACGCCATTCATTTGTAAAAACATTTCCTTTAATATCGCTGTGCGATGTTTCATAGACTTTTCTATGTATTAAGACACTCGTAGTTGGTTCAAAAATATACATTTCTTTCAGAAAATTGGATAATTGGTCTAGTTAGTGCATCGGAAGAATAAGAGCCTCAAAGACAGGAACGAAGAACAAGACGACACCATGCTCTCTGGTTAGAAAGGCCCGTCACAGCTTCCTACATAATTAGGATTACCAATTTTTGACGTTTATTATTTGATGCGATCAGGGGTCATAAATTGTTTTTTACCTCGCTAAAATAAAGTCTATTCTACATATTCCTGATCTGGAGTGGGAATAAAATTTTAACATATTTGTTTTATTCTATACCGAAAACGATAACTAAAATGGCCCCTTATAAGAGAGAAGTTTCGCTTTCCTCGGGATAACGTTGTAGATTACAATTACCTCAACATAATTAGCGAACTAATTACATATAACTTATTAATTAAATACTATTTTAGCAGACAGATGTCCAATATATTAGCAGCCATTCGTCAAAACAAGACATACCCGTTCTTATGCTTCAATCAAGACAATCCTACTTTGCACTAGTCTGGCGCGCTATACTAAAATCCTAATTTGCATTAGAGTGCCGTGCCATACAAAACTCCAGAGCGAAAAGTGCGAAACATCCCGTGACACAGCTTTGCCGTGACAACCTCGACCCAAAAGTACATCGCCACTGGGCTCTTTGCCATTGCATGGCAACGACTGAAAGCAACCGCCCCCGCGAGTGAATCGCGATAGAGAAGCAAAACACGCGACAATCCTCTACGGCAGGACTGCGTTCCGACGGTACATAAACCCGCGCTTCCCTACCCTGTTCTGATTGGCTCGTATGGCCGTGTCTGTTGAGATTTTATAAGTGATGTTGAAGCTGAGTTCATGCGCGCTTATTGGCGGCGCCTTCAGCCCACACCGCCCGAAATAATCGAAGGCTGTGCACGAGAATGTTGACGTCATCAGAGTGAGATCGAGCGAAGACAGGGATTGGATACGAGTTGTACGTCAGTGCTCGGCTTGGCCTCGTGTCCAATCAACGCCTCGAAAGACGCTCGGCATTGGGCTCGAATCCAATTGCTGCGTTGGCGTCATCCGACTGTGATGACGTTCCATGGAGGAAGAGTGGGGCGTTCGGAGGCCTTCAATATTCTAGATGGTGTTGCTTCGTAGCAAATTTTCTGTCTCAGTTTAGGCGTGGCGTCCACCTGATTGCCTCCGTTCACTCTTAAAGCGGGAAAAGCAAAAAATGTAAAGCTAGAAACTTTGAATTTAACAAGTGATAAGCCTATTGTGACGATGGACCTACAAATCTGTAATTTCAAATGTGCCAACTAAGAGGAATATATAAAAAGGTAATTATTTCGCTAGTTATGTCACGCTCCTGTTCTGGAGTCAGCCTCAGTCGATAAGGTTGTTCCGAAATATTATTTTGATTTGTATATAAATATAATAATCCTTTTTTTTAATATTAAGACTAAAAGACAGTTCGGTTGGTTATTTAGCCTCTGCGATTGCGCATCTTTAAAAAAATTACACTTTCATGTCCACTGTCCACATTCTTATCACATCTCTCACTTCAAAACACAAAGTAACAGCTGTAGTTAGACATTACAGGCGGTAAACTTTAATAACCTTTCTGTGTATCCGGTGTAGATTGTTTCCGTTTCCAGGTGAATACTGAAAACGGGCATTCCTAAAATAGGAAATTGAACTAGGCCAATGAAAAAATGTTTTATATTTTGCAAAACGTTCGCGTATTTTTTTTATTATTATTTTATATCACGTGCGGCCATTTATTGAGTTTTTGCGTTGACAGCGTTTCTGAGCGTGCAGGCATGCCAAGGAAGAAACACCAACGATGCGACGTCGGGTATCTAACGAGTGATAGGTGAACGTCGTTTTACAGCACGTACGCAGACGAGGAACATGAGAAAAAATAATGGAAGGGGAAAAGTTTCCATGAAGAAAAAAAAGGAAAGCAACAAAGAGCAACAAAGAGAGATGAAAAAAGAAGAAAAATCGGAAAACGTAGTGATGACGGATTGGATTTACCTTTTGCAACGCAGCCACATACCATTCAACCAGCTCGCTCATGTGCTGCGATAACATAAGAATGGAACGCCACCGTCACAGCGGACACTCGTGGTCATAATCCCCCACTTTTCTTTATAAATACATATATACAAATTACAATTACTAATTTGTTGCTAGTTTTATTTTTTGACCATCGAGTGAAAAGCCAAAAATGAAAATTCAAAACCCCTCGGGGACGATACACCAAAAATATCATCCCTCAAAAAAAGGTCAGGAATCGGGGGCAAAACGCACCTGTCCTTGGAAGATTTATCTCTGTATATTTTGCAGGATAATCTCACTGTGGTGATAGTCTACAAATATTCGAATACCGTACAACGTAGATGTTTGTGGGAGTGGGCAGGGAAAGTCAGCATTATAAAAAAATCTCCTAACAACATAAGGTCGCCTTAGAGTTCACAAACCTGTGACTCAAAACGACGGCAACAAAGGTGACTAAGCACTTTAGGATGATGGTCAAGGAAAATGATGGCTCAGTAGCAAAATAAAACCCCACAAAAAACCAAGTAAGCGTCACCAGCCGAAGGAAACTGAAACATATTCCTTTAAACATTAAGAGTGTTTTTTTTTCTTCGCTTCAAAATACTTAAGAAAATTTCGCAAATCTTGTTAAACGGCCAAGAAGAAACCGATGCATAGCCACCGCGTCGGTAGAAGATCGATGGAGTAAAGTACGATCATTTTAATATTGAAAGTGCATAGTGAAGCGCACGTTGTGACGACCAGTACGAGTGTACAACATATTTTCCAAGGCGTTCTCAGTTTCGCTTTCCTTTGACTTTGGGAGTGATCACGAGGGCACAAGTGCAGAACGTGCTGGGGCCTCATCTTCTGAGGTGGTACATAAAACATCATCATCATCGTCTAAGGCCCTTAGACAAAGTATATAGAAACACGGAATGTGTGCACTGTCATATTCACACCTAAAACGTTTCAAGGAATTTTTGTATTCAAAGCTCGCTTAGGTGGAGGTACGTATTTAAAGGAATATTTGGTTGCATCAAACGACCAGACGGAATGTTTAGTTCGTTGGCAGAAACGTTTTTTGCATGTGCGTAGTGCAATATACCCTATTTTTGTTCGTTCTGTGCACGTATTCATTCAACGCGTTCAATGCAAATAACGAGGTGTGAACTTAAATGCATTGAAATATCTGAGTTAATTGCCATTCAATGCGCAAATGCAAGACGCACAAAGGAACTCCTGCGGTCACTTCCAGGAGCGCCTAAACTAGGACTAAATTGTCCTAATTTTGATTGCATTACATTCTTCCAGGGATGCTAGCAAACAGATTTAGTACAACCAGAAATAAACCGTATATATAGTATATGACTTAGAGTTTGGATAACTAGACCCTTGAATATTCTCAATATAACAAACTTACAAAAACAATAAAACTAATTTTTGTCATCGCCCAAAGCCTTCCTTCAATGGACCTTTTTCACATACCGACGGCACCAGGCGGTGGCTGCACGAACTAAAAATCGAGGAAGGGACCTACCTGCGCTACCAATCGATAATGGGAGCTACGCTACCAGTTTCTTCGTTCTCTGAGCAGCGGGGCGTGCCCAACGCGCCGTCCAAGTGGGGCATCCGTGGCGTCCACTTAAACGTCCTGTTATTCTTTCCGTCCGCTTTCTTTTTTGCGTAACACAATTATATGTATGCTGCAATTACGTTTTCTACTCGCTGATCTCACAGCCTCCTTCCGAATTTCCTCGATTTTTGGTTTCAACTTGCCGCCGCTTGGCATCGGGCGCTTGCGCGTGCGCAGAACGCTTCTCGGAAAAGGTCCATTGCAATTTGGAAGAACCAATGTTTCAACAACGGTAATCAAATGACCTCTGTAAGAATTTTCAATGCAGCACCTTTGCCCAAAATTTTCTGCAACCAAAAGCAAGCCAACAGTTAGTTTCGAAGGAAGTTGATTTTAAAAGTTACATTTAGTAGACCTGCATATTTATGATGTGACTGAAAGACTGTGAGCTAAAAACTACAAAGAGATGCGTCGTTTCTTCCTCGTGTTTTTCTATGCTTGAGCAAGCACTGTGGTAGGTTGCAGGACATAGATCTAAGAGTTTGTTGTCATTTTTTTCTTTCTACAACTCTTTCACAATGCTAGAGAAGTATCGTAGAGCCTGCCAGATAGGGCAAACGTTTGATGAACGAAGCCCTTGCGTCTAGTTTTTCACAAGGCAAGCGGGAATCTATGATTCCCTTTAACACAAAGAGCAGCAAATGACAATTAGTCCGCTACATTTTAAAACTTTCGCAGCGAAAAGCGGGCTTTATGCTTTCTACGCTCGTGCACTATTTTTATTTTCGGCGTTAGTAAAATCCTAATTTATCCCAGCCGAAAATTAATTTCATAGTCACTTTAAGCTAGATTCCTCGTGCTTACCTAATAAAAACTCTCATCATGATTGGGGCAAAAATCTGCGAGCAGGATCAAGATACGCGCAACTTCCAGTTTAGTCTATGGTTGCTATCACATGTTTCTTTGAGAATGAAAAAGTTCTCAATCGTACAAACCAAATCGAATTTCTTAGGAGCGAGTTTTAACGTCTACGAAATGAGATGTTAGTCACAATTATTGGGCAATAATAAGTGCAGTTTAAGCGCTATCAGTTTTTATAACAGGCCCGTATAGGCCAAATCATTATTGATGGTCTAAAAGTTGTGAAAAGCGAATTAAACGCTCCTGCTTGATATTACCCAAAACATAACCTCAACGCCAATATCTCATTGTAAAGCATAACTATTTGAGTTAAGTTTGGCGTCAACGTATCCTGCACTGCAAATTGGCTTGTGGTAGTTATTGTTTTGCAAAATCTCTTAGACAAAACTGATATGACCGACTGCATCAAGGAATTGTGGCTGAAAAAATAAATAATGAACACATCGGATAGCAGAGCTACATAGCGATTTTTGCTGGTGGGCGCAACAACAGCAAAACAAATTTCAATCATTGAGTATCTCGCAACAATGCCAGAAAGCAACTCATCTGACACTTCGCCGAACTAAAATATTGTCGACGTGCGGCATGAATTGTTTCAGCAACTGCATGATCTCTCCTGCTAAAACACGTTTTGGAATTCGCTCCCCTGCTCCCATCGCTTCATGCCTCCACATAAGAATGCCTCCAAGCGTCTAATTCCGAGTAACCCCGTAGCGCGAAAACTGATCTATGTGAAGAGATTGTGACTCTATATGTCAGATAGGTCTTTTACCCTAATAGGTGCAACATAACACCGCAAAATGACTCCGAATAATTATGTCTCTCCTGACAAGGTGCCGACGTTTGTGGTCGATACAAAGAGGTGGCAGACAGGTTTCTTAAGTTTCACTGTTGCCACACGTTACATTGAAAGATGCATAAACAAGTGCGCGTAAACTGGAATTTTTTTACGCGAGTGTTTGTGCAAACAAGGCAACTTTGTACACGGATAGCAACGAAGGGGGAGGAGGGAATTAGAGCGCGCGGGGAGGTCAAAGCACAGAAATGCGCTTGGAATTTTTAGTGGGTAGACGCAAAGCTAGCTGCATTTGTCTCTGCTCACTTTTGGGACGCAAACGCTGGACGCCGGCTGTTCGGCGTAACAACGCGTTTGGAAAGGGGGACAGCGACAAGGGCAACTAGCTTTGCCTCTACCCACTAATTATTCGAACCAGCGCCCGGTGCTCTGACATCTCCGCGCGCTCTTATCTCCTCCTCTCCATCCGTTGCTACCCGTACAACTACGCTCGCACGCTTATGCAAGCCCTCGAAAACGGTGCACCCAACTTGTGAGACAAGAGTGAAGATACCGACAACGCGTGTGTGCGACTAGTTCTGCACCCAAACCGCGCGTCGACACCTTCTGCTCGGCCACGGGTGCCCCTACCTTGACGTAAGTCCTCTCCGTTTCCACGAGCTCCAAAATGACCTTGCGGAGCCTCTCCACGTCAGACATGTGCTTGCTCGCGGCGGCCGCCTGCCCCACGGCCGCGGCAGCCGCGGCTGCAGCCGCAGCCGCCACCGCGGCGGGACTCGGCCCGCAGGGGATGCCGCTGCTGCTGCCCTGGGACAGCTGAGACTGCAGCTGCTGGTGGTGCGACGCCGGATGCTGCTGCTGGGAGGCAGCGGCGGCCGCGGCCGCCGCGGCCGCTGCAGCCGCCGCCGCCGTAGGCAGTCCTCCGGCGAGGCTGGAGCGCCGCCGCTCCGCGGGCACGCGGCAGTACTCTGTCACCTGCTCCGCGGTCTGCATCAAGCACCCGCCCCACAACCGAACGTTAGCTGTGACTCGGTGATTTCGTATTCCACATTCAGGAGGGGAAAAATATAAGCCATAAAACTTGCTCCGCGGTTTGCGCCAAGCACCTGCCCCACAATTCAGTGTTAGCTCTCGCTGAGCACCTCCGTAAGCGCAAAAGGTTTGCACAGTCTACGCTCGCAACAAGGAATGTAGTTTCGAACGTGTTTTGTTACCTCCCAGTTTTGTCGTCATGGAGTTCAAACTTCGATGCTTCCGAACGAGCTTCCCTGCACAGCTTTTCTTGTTGTTTTGCAAGCCGTTTTGAAACAGCGACAAGAGGCCTGGAAGTGGGGTACTTTCAACGGTGTACCTTGACCTCACTTTCACAGTCATCTATGTGCCCGAGTTTACGTTCCCTTCTAGTTTAACAAGGAACGACTCCAACGCCACAAACGCCGACATGATGCCTTCAACGACATTTGCGTTACTTCACTGCTTGTACACGAAGGCACTAAAAGCGAGTGGCACTCGGTCTCATAGCTTTTGCGTCGACGGTGTAGGAAGTCAATTGTAGAATAACAAAGGGTTATCGTACATAACTGTAGGAGTCCCCATACCGTTTCGGGCGCGCACTTCAAGGCATGTACTACCGGACACAAAACGTGCTCCCGATATCAGTATTGTTAAAGAAAAACATGACCCGCCAAAACTTTCCATTTAAGGGTTTTAACCGACTGAATGTTTGTAGAACCATACTGATATCGGCAGGTATAACGCAGCCACTTCGGAAAGATATCTTGAATCGTGCGTCAAGAGCAATATCGGGCTTGCATTTGATTGACTCGTTAGTTTTTCTTTTCCACCGTAGTGTGGTGGTGAAGGTTTTTATGTCGCGACAAATACTCCGACTGATGTAGCAAGGCGCGTGTGACCTTTTTGCAGGAGTCCTCGATGACCTTGAGCAAGCTTTCTATCTGTTCGCAGGAGAGGCTCGCCTGGTCCTGTGGCGGCACGGGCGAGGGCGTCGGGCGACCCGACGTGTCCGGAGACCGTTCTTGCGAACCTGGACACCATCGGCGGGAAAGGATACGAGACAGGCGTCAAAAAGAAAGGCGTATGCAAGAAACCTTTGCAGCGATGTTTACCTTCAAAGTTCCACAATGCACGCGATGCAGTATTTAAAGAACGATCGTTTAAACTTGACGGCAGACGTTGCGACGTCATATTATCTCAAGTCACGTGGCGTCATCATGTTACTAACACGGACGTCACGCGACGGGGTCAAGTGGCGTCACGGCGTCAAAGTCAACCTTTCAACCTAAGCGCTTGCGTTCCTAGCAGGTCTTGAGTGGCATTTAAACGTCACGTCATGTGGCACCGTAACATGCAACACCATGATGTCACGTGGCCTGATGCCACCTCACCGCGTACCCCGTACCACTCGCGCATACCTTATGCCTTTACATGGGATATGGGGAGACGCACAAACGCAAGGGCGAACAAATGTCTGGGGGCTTCGATCATAAAACATTCCATGTTTTAAAAACACGAGATTATATGGGAAATGAGCGGGAAGTTGACCGGGCCTCTCGCAGTTTCGGCTGTTGACTCTGGAAAACACCTTTCCAAGACAGGTGCAATCTCTCCACCAAAATAAGTCAGAAACTATCAACCATGACGATGTTCCTATCGCACAATCAACATGACTATTCTGAAAGTATAGTCATCTTGATACTGGATGCTACACAAAGTACTTAGTCTTCGGGAATTTAATCAAGTGCATTACAGTATCGCAGCTCATATAAGGTATATAATTACCATATTTACTCAAGTAATAGCCGCGCTGCTTACGAACAAAGCCTGTGGGTCTGCTCTCCCGCGGAGCACGGGAGTAGCGAATCACCGCGATTGGCAGAAAAACGGCAGCGATTTACGGGACAGAGATAACGTCTTTACGCGAAAATGATATCTGGTCAGATCGGAATTTTACGGAGAATCTTGCACTCGACCTCGTTATTCGCTGCGTTTTTTACGCAGAATGCGACGATTGGCTGTATGTGTGCTCTGCAGGCAAGTACACGCAAGGGCCTTGTTTATAAAAAGTTTGGCTATTACTCGAGCAATTACGGTATGTACCATAAATTATATAAGCTGAGGGCTATCTTCTCCCAGATAATACATATATGCAAAGCGTGAATAGAAAATAATACAAAATATAACAGGCAATAACACATTTCCTCCCCCCGCCCCCCCGCATTGTACCTAAAACGATATCAAGTCATTTATTATTTCGTACCTGAACATGCTATCTACAAGTTCTATATTCGAGATCATACTGCTGAAAATCCCATTCACACTTGTGAGCAGGGCGTGCTGGCTGTTACCCCTTAAATGCATACCAAAGCATTATAGCAAACATTTAGTCGCACTTACTTTCTCCTGCCCCACCTGTAATTACTTGTATGTTGCTTTCCCTCGATGATAAGCTCCATGGTGTGTCACTGATACATTATAAAGCATACGCTCAGCCCACCAGCAAGCCCAACATAGCCTGAGCTTAGAAACCTGCATGTGGCATTCGCAGCAGCGACATAGGAAGATCTCTTTAGGGCGTCTACGTACCCCATATGGGTGAGGGCACGATGAGCTTTCCAATCATCTCGTCGCTGAGCACGCTGTCGCTGGGTGGCGGCGGGCACACGAGCGACTCGATGTAGTCGTCCGTGGTGCGCATAGCGCTCGCCAGGTCCGGGGGCTCGGTCCTCGACGAGCGCATCATCATGCACAGCGACAGCTCCTCCTGGAGCACGCACTCGATGTACATCATGTCCAAGTCGCTTACGATGGCGCCGTTGATCACCATGATCTCGTCTCCTTTCATCAGGCCTGCAGGGAACGGGAGACACCGCGCACCCGTGAGTGACACACGCGCAATATGGCGGATGTGGTTTTGAGTTGCCATGCGCAACTCCAACCGTTCAGTATATATCGAACGTCTAACGCCTGATTCACAAGATGGTATTCCCAGTTGCAACGTCGATCGTGCGTCAAAAAAGCGGGCTGGAAGCTGCGGTGCTCGAGGTCACAACTTCGAAATTGCGAGTAAAATCAAATCGCGTAAGCTAAGCTTAACGTGTAAAGCGGTTCTGCGGAAGTCTCACTCATTGTCCCTACTACTCCGAAGAAAGACTAACAACGCGTGGCAGTCTCACCATGACGCCTTTAAGTAAGAGTCATTCAAACCTGTTTGAAGACGCCGAATCTCTCGTCCCAATATGCGAGCCCTACAAAGCGTGCTTGTAGACACGCCAATGAACCTTTATCTCTTAGTTTTTTAGCAGCACTCCTGCCGAGCAAACGTCAACGTTTAAACAACGAAAAGGATGAAATGGCACATTGGTGCAGGTTGGTAGCCCTTGGGTAGCTGTGCCCGTGCCTTGAATCTTACCTTGCTGGTGAGCAAGGCTGCCTTCTTCTACCCTGCTGACATAGACGCAGAGTTCGTCCTGGTGGTCCGTGTTCTCGACCAGCTCGGCTTCGACGCTGAAGCCAAACAGCTGGTCCAGGGAACTCCTTGACAGCCCCACTTGATACAACACTTTGGCACACACCTCTAGGCTCTCGAAGCTCTGCAGAGAACCGGAAGAGGACAAAGCGGGCAGATGAAATTTAAAAAGAACATGTAAGCATTAAGCTCATGACCGCACCAAGCCTTAGAGCAGCCGAATAGGCAGTCGCGACGCCAGCCTCTGTGTCAGAGAGCCAGCAAGTGTATGAATCGGAAAACACCTGTTTGTGACAATATATAAGATATGAAGGGATCATAATAAGTACAACCACAGCTTATTTTCCATGAGATTCACGAAAGAAATGTATAGCCTATGCAGGTAATTAGTTAAGAAATCTCAAAGTTACGTCTTTTCCGGCTCGGCTTTCCTGTGGATTACCAAAATGCACGCTGGATTAGCCAGGGGAGACTTTTTCCACAGCAGTGTAAAAGTAAAAAAAAATCCTCTTTTCCCAGCTTTTGACTTAGGACAATTAAAACTGAGCGTTTTTACGGCAAGCATTTCATATTACGCAGAAACGCGGAGTCAATGTTGAGCAAGGATCAAAGAACCCAAAGTCAAACCGGCGAGATTACTACGGCCGACTTCATTGTAAATTCCAGAAGGGGAAAAAAAGTTTATTTAGCTCATATTCCCATTTAACCGAGACAAATATTGGGGTGCCCATTCGAGTTGTAAGTTCAAATTCCCCACGTGTTCTGCCACTGCAGACTTTCGGCAGACGAGCGCGGTCGAGAACTCTGCAGTGGGACGTCACTGTCCGTATTCGCAGTGTCGACGCGATTTATCGGATGACAAAGCCGCTTAAGTGCGTGGCATGCGCTCCCTGGACCTGTACGGTTTGCGTTGTCGGATTCAAGCGCATCAAACGTCACGCACCCGTAAATTAAATTCCCACAAACGTTTTCCACACGGTGGTTTCAAACCAAACCGTCGTGCACCATATGAAATTAACCCCGTCACATGAAAGTACTACCGAGATCATCTACTAGACTGCTCATAGGAAGGAAGAGAACTCGTAGGTACCTGCATATAAATTACTTTTGCCTCCTTGACAGCTTATTATATATAAATAAAATGTTCATTTTCCAGACTCGAAAACATCTTTTTGGTCGAGAGGACCACGTTCCCTCCACCTGAACCTTTCCCAGTAAAGTTATAAATTCAGTGGATCAACCAAAATAAAAGTGCAAAGGCAGAGCACTCGGGCAAACCAGGTAACGAATTGCTCACCAAGTTGTCGAAGATCTCAGTGCGCGCCGCGACGTAGCATTCGTCCGAGTCCTTCCTCCTGCGGAAGCGCAGGAAATGGTCGTTGGGCGACAACTGCCTTCGGCTGCAGGCCACCCAGAGCACTTCTTCGACGCTCATGTTGTCTCGGACTCCCACGATCACCGCCTGCGTCGACCCACCCCAAATTAAAGTCAGGGGAGTGGCATTGCTTTCGTCACAAAACGCCTGAAAAACCCGAAGCTCGGCGTCGGCATATCTCTCAATTCTTGGCTTCCCTTGCTTTTACTCGTATACGTATTTACAAAAATAAAAACTTCATAAAAAAACTTACCTGTGCATTTTTTTAATTATTTTATAAAAAATGCATTATAGTTTATTGGGAAGAACTAGGAACTTGCAAGTGTTGTGGAAATACGTTACGAAAGTCCTTTACGGAAATGGCCATCTAAACCTAAACGGGGGGAAAGGGGGTGGGGCAGTCGCATTACCACGGACATTTTTAACGTTGTGTCACGTGACAACACGACGTGCACCGCGAATTCACATGACCTGACGTCACGTAACGTAGTCATGTGATCCACAGCGACACCAACCCCATGACCCCATTCCCCGTATATCAGCCCCAAGAACAACACAAAGATTTTGTCAGTTATGTTACGAAGAAAGGAGAAAATCATGATTATAATGCAATTAAATGCAAACGAGAAAATCACGAACTGATTTAAATCCTTATTTGACAATGAAAAACATCGGCAGTTCTGTCCTTCCTTCCGATCTAAAGATTACCTTCAGCTCTTTTCGTGAAGACAGAAGTTTAATGGTTCCAAAAGCGCCACAACTGTGTAACTTCTCAATCATGCAAGGAACTTCGAATCATTATCAACTTCCTTGGGGAAATAAGCACAAAAAAGACGAGCACTTACTTGATTATCTGGCAAGTTAATCTTCACACTCTTCTCTCCTAAGGCGGGGAGGTCTAAGCTGCTTTGCATCGATGACGACGGCATGCTCAGAAGCCTTCTGGAACAAGCGGGTCAATGCATTAGGCAAACGACCGCGCTTCGTCTGCCCACATGTCAAGCACCGAAAAATAAAGTTCTCGAGCAGTCATTGGGGCAATCATTAGAAGAACCTAAAAACAAAAATGAATTTAAGCGATGTATAATTTTTTAGCTTTACAAGTTTTATTATTCGACTAAACCAACGTTTCACAAGTTGTAGCGGTGGATGTCCATTGGATCTCCACATTCTTTATTTGTAAGGCAGAGACCCGATAAATGCCCCTGCGCTGCCAGAAACATTTCTCCCCGAACCAAATCTAAGACATCGTAGTTGCTAGGCCAGTATGGACGACAACTGAATAACGAACAAAGAACGAACAAACAACAAGAGCATGCTGCTCAGCAGAGGTTCATGTAGCTGTGCCTTTAATAGCTCGGCATATCCTCTCGTGAGGTGAATTAGGACAAACGGCCTAAAAAGCTGCATCTCATGCAACAGAACACGCTTCGCTCAGAGCTAGCGACGGTGAGTTTTGAATCACAGTACATAACATGCAAAGTGAAACGCTAGAGGAGGTTTTTTAACACGCCGTGTAGCGTGATAAACGGCACATTATTTTGCGCCGCTACTCCACTCTACCTTAACCTTTAGTAAAAAAAAAGCATTAGTTCCTCCACTTGAAAGGTCTAACGTGGCGACGTGACTTTTAAAGTAAAAGGCCAAACGCCCACTCATTCTCTCCCGTTATGAACACAGAAGTCAGAAAACGCAATTTGCAGTCCAGGTTTTCGTGAGGTTTAATGACAGACAGCAACGCTCGGACCGCGATGAAGGCTCCTATAGTCGGATGCAAGCAAAGAAATATGTGACGCCAGCGCGACATTTGCCTAGGTAAAGGACTATTTTCGCATCGCGGAGGAACAGTGGCTGGCTGTAATGAGAATGTCGGAGAGGTTCTGGCGCATTATTGACCTCTACCTGACTGTAGTATGCAATGTAATGGTAAGAAGTATAGGCTTCGAATCCAAACAGCAAGTTAACGATCAACAGAGACCAACAAGAGCTACAGTGTAGCTAGCAAAAAAGTACGGTGTATGCGCTCATCTATCCGTGACGAGGCGACGCACTTTGCACTGTTGGACCTCGAGAGGGCGGCACGGGACCTCCGCTTGGTGGCGCCCCGTCCCGAGAGTAGGTTGGTCAGGAGGGACGGGCTCCGGGCACAGATGTATGCATGGAACGAGGACACCGTGAACACGCCCAGCTTGTTCAGGGTCGCCTTGGTCGCCTTCGATACGTGCGTCAGCAGGTTCTGCGCATGCGCCAGACCGGACAACCACATGCATTCGTTAACCTGTCAGGTGTATCGGTGCCGGTGGAACTTAAGGTTTAACACTTTCTTTTAACCGGAAAGAATACTTACTTTTTATCAGTTTGCATTATTTTTGGCAGGATCGTGTTACAAAAATGCAACCTTTTGAAATCAATGTGATAGCGTCACGATTCCCACAATGCAAGTCATTGTTAAATTTACATTACATCAGCATGTTCAACTAAAAGGGTGTTGCAGTCATTTCTAGATATAACAAACTAAAAAAAAAAAAGTTGTACCCTCCACATAAAAATTTCGATTCTCTGGATATGCCTAACACGGGAAGGCTCACTAGGGACGTTGTCCTTTAAGGTTTAGGGGGTCCATGCGTGTTTAAGACCGAAAAAAGCCTTCCAAATTCAGTCATAATCTTTATCTGTCCCAAAGTGCAAATGACCGCCATGCCATCTGATGATTTTCAGGAAACGTAATGACTTGTTCTTGCAGTCGAATGCAAACGTGTAAGGGTAGCGAGAACAAACGGTTAAATTCATCCAGTTCAAAGAAAGGCCCTCGAAGAAGGGAGTTCCAAGGAACACCGCTTTCCCCACAAGCTCCAAGCAGCGGACCGACGTCCCCACCTGCGACGAACGCGCGCCTACCTTTGGGTTGGGCAGCTCGGACACTTGCAGCGAAGCCATGTAGCAACGCAGGCGGAACTGTTCGCAGTGCAACCGCTCCAGGTTCTCTTCCCACTGGCCGATCTGGTCGGACAGCGTCTGCCGGGACTCCGCGTCCACCACCACCGTCAGCTGGAGCTCGGCCATGTGCTTCAGCTTCGCGTCCTGCGCGCCAGGGAATCAGGAGGGGGAAAAAATGTTACCACTCAATAAAAGACCGACCGCGTTTATAAGGAGAAAGAGAGGAGACGAGAACGTGCGGCGAGGTCAGAGCGCCAAGTTCTTATTGGGAGGCCGGTGGGTAGTCTTTGTCTGCCACCAACTAGAGCGAGGAAGACTAACGTCTGCTCCTCGCGCCGGGGGTTTGGCGTTCGTACGCCGAGCGCCGGCGTACAACGTTCAAACGCCAGTCCCCGCGCCAGGAGCAGAAGGCGTTCATGTTCGCTCTGATGGGAGGGGAGATAGTGGGTAGAGACAAAGGCAGCTTATAGCCTTTGCGTCAGCACATCAGCACAAAACGGCATTGCCACAAGCACGTGTTCGTCGCTTGATTGAACACCACATTATATCGAACAACTTGAAATGTATCCTTCACGAAGCCTCAAAACGGAAACTGCCAAAAATTTTAGCTTCTTCGGGACATCAAAGAAGCTGTAAGCCTCATGATGAAAGGTAAACTACCATTCTGAAGGACTTCCAGAAATTTTATTCGTGAGAAAATAACGTGTTTCACGCCTTTTTGGCTGCCTGATTTTATACGGGGTATTCGCACGACGTTAATTCTCCATTTTGTTGCTCCACGTCATCGTGACGAGCTTATAAGCTCGTCACGATGTATTCACAGGAGCAAACTACGCATTTGAGAGTGTCACGTGACTCCTTGAAATGCTCGCCTTCAGCACGCACCAAACATCTCATAATAACGAAATAGAGGATGAAGTTACGCGAGTGAACACATCATATTCTCCGGTATACCATAATTCGGCAAACGGCCAAAGCTACGGCCCCAGCGAGCCAATCGGAGCTTCGAGGCGAGCCACGTGAAAAAGTGTCTCGCCTTAGAGAGCGGTCACGTGCTTTGCTTCGTCCCTCTGGTTGACTCAAAAGGCCCAACCATTTACTGCTTGCCAAGTTACACTCAAAAGAGTACGTTCCTTGCAAGGAACTGAAATTTATTCATCAGCATTCATACAATACAAAACTACAAAAAAAAACTATGTTCACATTTACAGCAATCTTTTTCAAAAACAAAATACATGCATGCTCATGCAAAAGAAGAAAATCTCGGCGTACCGACTCAATCTCCTTCTCGAGTCGAAAGATCTCTTCCTGGAGCAGGTGCAAGGTTCCCGTGCGCCCTCGATGCCTCGCAAAGGCTGCCGCGCAAGCGGAGTGGATGCTGTTGATCCAGTTCTCCAGCTCCACTTGACAGGGCGCCTGCGAGGCGTGGCCGCACGCCGAAAAGGCAGCAGCGGTCGCGCTCTTCAGCACACTTCACCGCGCCCTCGCACGCCACCTCGTACCCGCATGCGTGTATATACACCGAGTCCACAAGCTGGGAAGCACACGCACCCCGGCGCCAAGCCACACGCCAACCGGGAGCAATATAACTGAATCCGTTCACGCTACGGGCTGCGCACCGTCTCTGCATGGAGCCTTGTCACGCTATGTGGCCGTGATTTCGATCGCTTCGGTAGCACTATGAGAAAGCTGAAGTGTGTGCAAGTAGTCGTATGATAAGAACGGTGCCTCTATCTACAAGACGGGGAGCGCAATCCGTTACGCATACGATACTTTGTGGGGAAAATCTTATAGCAACAAACCAGGCGTATTTTGTTTGTAACTTTCTTTATTTATTATTGTTTATATAATAAGATGCCGCAGGTCACTGACTATAATTTGTGTGATTTCGGTTTGCGTCTCATTTCTGCGCACTTCAAATAATCTTAAGATTTAAGTAAGCCAAAGTGGTTACGTGGGCATTTTGTGATACTGAGCGGGTAAAAGAACTATGCGACAAGCCTCCCAGATTATGGAGTATCCTAACGAGAGTTGGAGTCAACCCTCCAAAACTGAAACACTACTCCCGATCTCTATCTATCAAACAACAGCATCCTAAACGATAGCAACGGTCCCTTAGATTACGAGGAAAACGTTTTTCTTTTTCGCAGCTTGCTTTTGAATACGTTTTACGACAACAAGGCCATTATGCTGAAGTTTCTACGTCAGCAACTGGAGGCCATCACGGAGTAAGGATTGGGATCGTGTCTATCGTCAGTGGTCAATCAGTGAAAACACAAGTCCCAGCCGAACGCCGGGGCTGCTTTCGTGCCCAGTATCTGTCCATGACGTAAAAAACCCAGCCCTACGGCTTTGTCATTGAGGAGGTGTAAGACGCATTCGAAAGCGCTACGGCCTCGTCCTCTGGGAGGCGTAAGGAGCACTCGAGGGGGCACCTGGAAGAGGTAGGCGTCCCCGAAGGCGGTGCTGAGACAGAAGACGTAGTCCCGCTTGGGGTGCTCCGGCACGGGCTGCATGACGGCGCCGTCCACGATGATAAGGTGCTTGGGCGTCGAGTCAATGGCCCGGCCGTCGCGGCTGTCGCACGGGTAGAACAGCAGCGTCGTGCCTTTCAAACACACCCAGTAGCCCTTCCAGCCGCGCTTGCGGGCAAGCTCCACCTGAAGACAGGAAGAACAGGAGCGTGGGTCCTTGGTCGTTTTACACTCCTTTTCACCTCCTTAAGAACGCATATAATAAGCATTCAGGTCTTGGCGGAGCGCTACTATCTTCCCATCTCTGCGTGGTGAATTAAGATACTTGTATGTGCGGTCATAATAACTCATTTGTTGTTTTGTTATTTGCCTCGAGACTGAGATTAAAATTAGGGGAAGCGTGCTCTTGTTTATCCATGGTTCCCTATGAGACACGTGGTGATTCCCTCGTCACAGAGCACGGGCGAGGGTATACGAAGCCCGAGCTCTTAGCAGTTGATTCCAGTGCACGAGCGCTGCATTCATGCCTCCTAAGGCTTCGGCCTGGGGTCCGTGGCATTGGTTTTGACCAAGTAAGGGTAAAACAAAGCGTAGTTCTGCTTTTCGCCATATGAGCCGTGCCGATCAATTCTCTAAGTGAATAACAAACACGTTTCAAACGGATATAACATAGATGTCCTGTTCCCCCTCTGACAACCACATTATTTTCAGGACTACTTCGTGCAGCGTTTTAAGTATGCACAAAACTTTTTTTTCCTTCACGCGTCAACAAGTATAGTGCCATGGTAACTGAGCCTTAACAACTAAGTATCAACACATTTTAGTTCTGAAGTGTGAGAGTTGAATGAAGAGCAGAACGCGAATTTACAATTAGTTCTTACCACGACACCTTTTACTGCGTGTTATCGCTACGCTTAGTTAATATTGCATGGTTATGCATTGGTAATCTATGTGACCTGCCGCATTTAAGTATCTAAAGTATGTGAACAACTTGCAAACCCGTCATTTTAAGGGTATCGTTTTAGAACGGCTAGAGCCTACAGGAGATCACTCAGTTGACACATTCCCCAGATTGGCAGCGACGGTGGTTTGAAACAAGATAGCGTCATGTTTAGAATGCTACGTGTAGTACTGTCAACCTTTGTGCCCATCTGAGCCTTGCATCAGTGTACAGGTTATGTTTCAGTCGAGAGCATGACAGCGCCCCCCCCCTTCCCCCAAACAAATCCGCCACGCCAACGAGTTTGCCTAAACGCCCAACGCTGCTCCTTCTCCAGAGTCAGGCTAATTAAAATATGAAGCATACTGAAGACCTATTGAGCATGCTTCATGTATAACTGAGAATAAGGCGTCTGAAACAAGCCCTGAAATGCTTTGAAAAGGATATGATTAACTCTGGAAGCGAGTCAAACTCCCCAATGAAGAAGATTCCATTAAGCTTTTTGTCTACCGTACGAACTTGAGATAACATTTTTGGAGAATTATCAAGAATAAAGGGCAGGTGTGTGCGTGTGCGTATGAGTGTGTGTTTGTGTGTGTTTTATGAAAACGAAGTGGTTTGTATTGGACGTAAAGAAAAGGTGCAATTTGTATTCTCTAATACTCATGCAAAAAAAAACACTTAAATAATTTTTGGGAAATTGATTTTTGAGTAAGTTACTGTAAAATTATTCTAGTTATGTATTCTGAAATATATTTTCTTTTTCCGCAGAAGAGGCAGTGCCCACTTCTGCGAAGCTATTTTCCACCACCTTTAACAGAAAACGTTCATGGCCCCTGTCTGCTCTAAATTTTGACAGATCTCTAGTAGGAACGACATCATAACTGCACGAATATATCAAACGGTGAAGCTAAATTGGGTCATTTTTTTAATTCGAACAGATTTATTACAAAAAGCCCGTAAAAGATGCACTAATACGGTTTGTGCAGATGAGCTATACGGCCAGGGGACATTATGTGGGTGCGAATCGTTTCGATAAGTCGGCTAATTAATTAAAATTCGTTAATTAACCATTTAATTAGTGGAAATCAACATATGGTTCCAATTGAAAACTTAGAGAGCGTCATCGAAAACCACTAAATCAACACTTTTTAGAACGACTTGAAGCTCGTGGGAAACTCGGGGGCGCGCTAAAGTTACCACTTGTGAAGCAGGCGCAAAGCCAGCAGTGGCGGAACGCGGATGATTAGATCATTATCGCGTTCCGCCACTCCTACCTTTGCACCTGCTTCGCGAGTGGTAACTTTGGCGCGCCCCCGAGTTTCCCACGAACTTCATGTCGTTCTAGAAAGAGTTGAGTTAGTGGTTTTCGATAACGCTCTTTAAGTTTCTATTCAGGACCATATGCCTATTTTCACAAATTAAAAAGTTAATTAACGAATTTTAAATAATGATCCGACTTATCGCAAAAATTAGCCACCAACATAATGTCCCCCTGGCTGTATAACTCACCTGCACAAACCGTGTTAGCGCATCTTTACGGACTTTATGTAATAAATCTGTTCGAATTAAAAAAAATCACCCGGTATACCATTTTACAGTCCCGGATTTGTAATAGCCCCAAAACCTGACCTAACCTTGCGTTGAAAACGTGAAGCTGTCAAAAAGAATCTGAAAAAGCTTCCCTGAAGTTCTTCCCCACGACGGCGACAGCCTACCACGTCGGCAAAACGTTTTGATAGCATATTTGCCCCCGTCAAAACTAAAAAAATGTCGTTTTTTTTTTGTTTTTACAATGTGACGAATAAACGAAAGCGATATTTGAAGTTAGCAGTGCGGGCGGAATGGCGCCGTCACGTATCTGAGGACGGAGGTGCGACGTGGTTAATTCTCCTAGCCGTCGTGCAGCTGACGACCGCCACCAGTGATCCCTGAAGTAAGTGGGTAAGCGCGGTGGAAATTGGATCTTGAAAATTGGATACTGCTAAAGTGGGATTTCGCATAACGCGAGTAATGTTTGAAAACAAGTCTTTCAAGCAGACGACAGAAGGACTCTCCCTTTATCGGACAATCCTTGGCGGGACGCCAGGGCTGCCCTCTTCGCTCTCTTCGTGCGGCGCGGCTGACGGCAATCGGGGGTCCCAACTTCCCTCTCCTCGCGACAAAAAACAAAAAAACTTATTTTTTTGTTTTTTAGCGTGCGGCGACGACATCAAACGAGGACAAAATCTTTGCAAAGTGCCGACCATAAAGCTATCGCTTTCAAGAAAAAAGACACTACGCTTTTTTATATTTCCTGCCAAAGGGGGTGTAATGCGATGGCATTTGTGATTACAAAATCGGTTAGCGAGAAAGAAAAAGACAAGAAGAGTGGACAGGAAAAGCGCTGGTCCTGTCTACATAGTCTTCTACTTGTCCATCCTCTTTCGCGCTGTTTTTGTAATGTTTGACCAACTGGACCATCAACTTATGTTGTTGCATTTTGGATCCTTTGCACTTATTTAGACTTCGAGCATAATTTCTGGGAAGAATGTTGACGACGTTTTCGCGCCAATTCTTCCCAGACTAAATTGGTGCATAACTATGCACCAATTCAGGATTCTTTGATAAATTTAGCTATCCAGAAGAGTTGAACGGACGCGCCCGATTTTGCGGCTCGGGGGAGGGAATTGGTGTGCACCTGACGCATATTTCCTCGCTACATTTAGCGGACAAACCAGATTGACGTTTAGATCACATGACGTCAATTTCCCTGCTTTATGTGGCGGGGACATTGAATCGGCGTATAGTTCGCGTGACGTCAATATTTTCCCTAAATTTAACGGGAAATGAGTGAACTGAAGGATGGACGAACAGACAAAATTTTGGGATTAGGAGGTTCCGCTAAAAAACACATTTTATGCTTGCAAAAACCGACACTGCCCGGTTTACCTGATGTCTTCTCCTGAGCAGCCACTTCTTGACGCTCAGGAAGCCCGCCTTGCGTACAGCCCCCGTGCAGTTGAAGGAGGCAGCCGCGGCGGCCCCGGCGCCCGAACCCGCGGCGCGGGATCCAGACCGGGGCTCGCCCGTCTCGTCCTCGTCGCTCACGGCCGTCGTTAGGGACAGCCGCTCGTCGTCCGACATCTGACAGCGGGAGACAAGAGGCAAGATACGCCGTAAGACTCCGTCCGAGCTGCCCTCCATAAAGACAGGGTCCCACTACACCGACAAAACAAAACAGTTTGTTTTGTGCGCCGACAAAAAAGGAAATATCACACACCAAAACTGCCGAATGAACGCCCACCCCCAAACTATCCTCAACCTCGCCATTACTTTATTTTATACCTTCACCGTGGGTGGGCCAATATGCATGATTTTACGGTAGTTAAGGCTACCATAAAAATCGTTCTGCAGACCCGCGTGTACACGCATACCTATGTGTCCCTTTGGGCACCCCCAAAGAGTACAATAAAAAAAATTATAACAAGGAGCATACGTTGCTCGACGCCTTGATCAAGAATATTGTTTGTCAATGCAATACCGGACAATACATACACGAACTTACCAACTACTTAGGAACTCCTAGGTTTTGGTCATAGGAACTGCGTCTCTGCGCAAAATTTGAAGGCAAGAAATTGGCGTGTCTGTGCAATGGGATCGAACCCGGGCGGCAGACCTGACACTGCCCGAAAATGGGCAAGTGGAACGGAATTATCCCTTTGCCAGCAAAATCAAAACTTATATATAAAAAACTAGCAAAAATCTACACATCAATGAACATAGTGATATAAAATAACGCAAACACAAAAATAGGAAGAACAACGTGTGACAAAAAAAACACGCTCTTCCTGTCCTGTTTTTTTCCCCCTATCTTTGTTTTTACGTAACCTTATCTCGGTATGTTCACTGATTACCATCTAGCCCAGCGATCAACCGTACCACACATCTCTCACCTTTACACCGCTTGTAGCACGCCAAATGCTAAAAACTCGCGCTCACACCGTTTGATACACGTTTTTTTTCCTCGCAGCGTCGAAGTGGCCAACACCAACCAATCAGAAAGCTCGACTAGGTCAATTTCTCCCCTCAGGCGGGCAATTTAGAATGCTGTACAATGGGAACATTCAGAGGTATAGCTAGGTATGTTTATTTTTACAAACTGCAGCAAAATGCAAGAGGCCCGTGTCACGTGTAGCCATTGAAAGATTCGGGCAGAGCACGACTAAATTGAGCTGCCAAGACGTATTTTGTTTTAAGTTAACTGCCTAACCTATCTTTCCACGACTTTATCTCTCTTAAAGGCCGACGTACACTTCGCACTTTCCACTTTTACCCTCCTCCTCCTTTCTTATATCCCCCCCTCTTTTACCTTGGCCCACTTGGCTCCCATCGCAGCTTAGCAGAGGGGAGCGCTAAGAGGATTATCTTCCCTGCAGAAAACCGAGATTGTACGTCGGCCTTTAAGCAACTAACGGCGAATGGCACGGTGAATCTGAGGTGATTATAATGATCTCCAAGCTTTCTCAAATACCGTATAGCGTGAAGGTACTCGCGCTGACCCTCGCATAAAAAATATATATATATAAAAAGCGCCGCGAAACCACCCGCTTTATTCCCACTAGAGCGACGACCACAAACGCAATACCGCACGCACCACAATAATAAACGATTTATTTTTAACGCGAACTCTAGATCAACAAATCCGTGAAAGTGAGCCTGCCGACACAACCTTTACGTTCCATCGTCGGGCGAGCTTGAAAATCGAGGACGGCCCTGCAGCCGCGCGATCGAGCACTCTAATTCTTCTCCAGCGCACAAGTGAAGGAAGACGACCCCGGGCACGACAAAAGGAACGGGACGTCGAACGTTCGGAAAGCAACGGACAAGACCAAAACACGAAATTGCATCGCGCAGCAGCAGCTTTCCTTAATGTCACGAAAAAAGCAAGGATGCCAAAATAACTTCCTACAACAAGCGACGAGAAAAGAAAAATCTGAACGAGAGCATCAAAGACGAGTGATGAAATAAGACTAGAAATAAAAAAAACACAAAATTCTAGAAACGGAGGGAACATTAACACCCAAAAAGAAAGGACTGCAGCAAACGCGAAATCAATGCCGTGGAAAAGGAGCCAGAAGCAACCCTATGTCTGTATTGCTATACACTCTCCCCCGTCGTCATTACGCTCGCCCTTGTGTCGCGCTCGTACTCACGCGCACGTGTGCGTGCGCGCGGTCAGAAGGTAAGTGTAAGAATGAGCACGACGCAGATGACTCAAGAAAAAGAAGAAAAAGAAGGAAAAAGATCCCCCTCCCCCAAGAAAATAAAAAGAAACGCAATTTTGAAGCCAGTTGTATCCCGGTCTCTTCAAAGCCTAGCTTTTCACTGTTTTGTTTATCTCAATAATATCTTCTTTTTTTTTTTATACAGCGAAGAACGCTCTTGAGCACCCGGCGTTCAAACAAAGGAAATAGAATTTCGTCGCGTTCCCCTTCTTGTGTCGTGTTTTTTTTTTTGTGTGTGTGTTTCATGCAAAACAAAATTTTCTCATCCATCAGCGCCCCACGCGCCCGCTCCATCTTTTTGTAGTAATATTTTTGCTATATTTACTACTATTTTCGTCAGTGCCGCGGCTCCGCTTTCTGACACGCGTAGCACAAAAGGCGTATTCAAAGAGGCGGCGATAAAATTTGCCTCTGCCTTCCTCTCGCCCTTAAAGAAAAATCAAACTTTGATCAAACATATATTACCAGACTGTTATTAATCCTCCCTTAAAACGCCACCGCTCAGAAAAAGCGATAACGTCGAAAACAAATCTCCACCAAGTAGAAATGTAAACAGCTCAACGCTCGCGTTGTAATTTTACAAATTTCCTGACTTCAGCTTTGGCAACGTCACAAAATTACTGCCACAAAAAATGCTTCGATCTCTGTAATAACGCTCTTCCCTTTGTTTTTTTGTTTTTTTTTTGCGTTTTTTTTTATTTTCGTATAATTGTTTATTGTCCTATGCTTTTCTCCTAAAGCGTGCATCGAACTCGAGTTTGAAAAACAAACGGCGGACAAAAGTTTCTTTCGTGTTGGTCGCTTTTTCGTGTTTCAGTTCGCTTGCACGCTCATCTTCACCCCACTTTTTTCTCTTACCCTTCCCAAGAACAAAAGCCGAACTATCGTATTTAACGTAAAAACAAAAACGCACATATATTTAGAAAAATTGTAATGACCGAGAAACGCAGCAGTATGAACGAAACAAAGTAGGAATGAATTTAGATATAGTTTTCTGTGGAAAGAGAGAGAGAGAGAGAGAAAGAGGGTACAAACGAGTTTAAAAAAACTAAGAGGAAGAAGAAAAGGGAAGAGGTGTTCTCATCTCGTACCCGTCTTCCGTAACCTCCCTAAACCGTGTGCCGGAGCAATTGAAGACGACGTTTCTGAAATATGGGAGTCGTGGGCCGAGACGACGCGCTCGGCGCGGCAGGGGGCAGAAAATGTCGCGCCCAAACGCGTGTTCTCAAATAAACAACGGAAAAAAAAAGACCGGCGAATCGCTTGCTATAAATTTTGCCGGTTGGCCTGACTCACACGACGTAGAAATAACGAAAAGAAAATCAGCGAACGAAGCAAAATAATTTTAAACAGACGTTGACGGGAAATCGTATGAATTCAGTCCGACAGAGATCACCTCGTGAATCGTAACTTATACGTCCGTGTATATATTTATTGTCGTTGATGTTTTTTTTTTCTTCGGAAGAATACAAGCGTCCAAAACGTCCCATAAGGACGAAACGGATCCCGTAGGATTGTAGTGCATCATTCCTTGCACGTTTTGAATTCCCGGTCACGATTTCGAGTCGTCCGTCCTCTTTTGCAGCCACATTGCGTGGGTTTCCTGGTGCTTTATCACGCCCGAGGCGAGCGTGATCGGCGCGCAGCTATTCACGTACCTGAAATTAGGCTCCATTAATCACAAAGTGTAGCGTCGGGACAATTTTGGGCGGAACGTTTTGTTGAACATACAAGCAGCCCTGGAATTTCGTTCGAAGGTGTGTTTTGGGGCCGGGAGTCACTATGCTTTTAAAACGAAAGGTTCTGCAGCGCGCCTTCTTTTACTTCGTTCCTCGCACATTGTCGCTGGATTTTTATTTATTTTTCGACGAGCTTAAACGCTCAAGTGGGATTCATTATGGGACAATATCAATAACCCGACATTTTCTAGAATGCGTTACACGCGGTTTCTTATGCTGATTTTTTTTTCGTAGATAAGTACTAAAACCAAACAAAAAGACTTTAGACATATGTCGTTGTTGTTCTTTGCGCATCTTATGGGACAGATTCAGAATCACGCTGGAATCTATGTTAGAAGCATACGCACTATGTGTTTCCATGGACGGAGCCAGTGTTTCCAGTTCACTCAGATCCTCCTCGGCTGTGTTCGACTTCCCTTGCCGGATTAGTCGGCGACAGAAAACAATCGTCGGCTGCTAGTCGGTTTTTATGCGTATCGGTTTTTGCTCAGGGCTAAGATAAAACCGGCACTCGAGCTTTTGACACTTCGGCGGCGAAACGGGCCTCGGCAGAAGCAGCCGAGTTAACTCCAAAGTAGAATAGAACGGAGTAAGCGTAGATTTATGCAAATTAAAGAATCAAATACGTCCCCAGTCGTGCTGATTGAGTTCTGTCGTCGACGGAGCCAATCGCCGTGCTTTTGCGTTTTACCAACACGAAAAACGACGCTACCAACCGAACGCCTACAGGAAACGTAATGGAGAAAATGGCGGACGTTTGTCAACAGTATGGACGCGCAACACTTAGCTGAAGTCAAAGAGTATTTCGTAAAAAGCCCGATAGCGCGTCTTTCACCGTTCCACTTGTCTCGCAGCGGAAAAGTGGAACGCTCGACGCGAATGAATGAAAACAATTGAGAAAGCAATCGAAAACTTTGCGTTTTATTATAGTTTATTATTGTCGCCTTGTCAGTGGACATTTTAGAGTCTGTTGCGAATTACACGCTGGCCACAGTAACTCTACATTTCGTAGGTCGTAATATTAAGACTTCACCAATACAACAAGACAATTACATGGTCGCATCGCTGCGTTTCCTTTTTTTTGTCTTTTTCTGTTTTTTTTCTTTTATGACACTTTATCGACAAATTGTACGAACAAAAACCTACTGCCTCTTAATAAATCCACGCCAACCTCTCTCGCGTAATTGTGTCATACATATGCGCCCTTAAAAAACAAAATGTAATTATTTGTAGAACGAACACAATGTGGGTTTTGGGAGTGAACCTTTAACATACTGTATTAAAATGCAAAAAAAAATGAAGGAGGGGGGGCTTTGCACTGAGTTGTTTTATTTCAAGCTGCAGACAAACCTTAACTCGTAAAACAAGCTCGAAGACCTGCCTCAGTTCAAAAGACGTGAGCATTAAAAACGTGCGGATATATTGGGAGGTTTTTAGGTTCGCAAATGTTCGCAAATACCTAAGACAGCAAAAGACAAATTTTTGTGCACGTGTTCATGGCTTTCCTTTTTTTATACAATATTGTAGTAATGTATAAAAAGAAATTTTCAAAAAATAACAACTCTGCCATCAGCTAAAAGATGCGACGCAAGAAGAAACAAACATTTGTCGGGTAGCGGAAGAAGAGACGTTCTGTACCAATTTCGGTAATAGGCAGAGTCAATATTTTAATGGAGAAGCTGCCGAGCGGTAGAAGACAGACCTCTGGAAATCAAGCAACCCATATATAAAGTTAGAGACAAAGAAAGCGCAGTCTCCAGGACGCTTCATATATTGATTATTGACTTTT
Source organism: Ixodes ricinus (assembly GCA_037355805.1). Lineage (NCBI taxonomy): Eukaryota > Metazoa > Arthropoda > Arachnida > Ixodida > Ixodidae > Ixodes > Ixodes ricinus. The sequence continues at coordinate 250,671 of JAZHYW010047366.1, read as the reverse complement.
AAAAAATAAAACCATCATTTATTTTTATTTTCTCTCCTCTCTCTATTTCTTGTTTTATGGCAGACTGCAGGCATCTAGGCTACGGCTAAGGGTTGCGAGCTATTGTTGTGCATGCAAAAACGAACATGACGGCCTCCAGGGATCGGGTGAACTAGTAAAAGAAAAAAGGGAGGCAAGAAGATAAAATTATAAGTCCGCCAACAAATCAATGTACAATCTTTGTTTTGACATTGTTTCCCAATGGGCTCGAGCTCAATTCACATGAAGATAATGTACATTATCGACTCCAACCCAGCTTCATTGCATTGTTAGTTGACAAATACCGTACGTCTCATTTTTATTCGTGTAACAATTTCCTTGAATGAGTCTTCTTAGATCACTTTACCATTAAGACTAAGAAGCTGCTTTATTAAGGTGAGTAAACATGGCAACCCTATAATACTAAATAGGAGGTTCACGTCCCTGCTTTGTTTGGCATGAGGATCACACATCAAAACACTGTCATCTGCCTCTTCAGGAAATAAGTTATCCAAGATTTATTTATGTGTATTTATATGCGTAGCTCATTAGGCCCAAAGTGATATTGATAAAGTAGGATATTATGTAGAATAAATGTCCGCTTTCTTTGATCACATTCATCAATCATTACTTTATGAATCCAAGCGTCGCTTATTCTTATACCCTAACAAATAAACTGCTAAAATGGATCGTTTATGTAACAACTTGACATTTACGTCGGAGCCACACCATATCTATCTACAAACTCCATACTTACTTTTTTCCCCCTTGAAGCGCATGACCCAACTACGGTAATTTGCTCCAGATTTAAATGTATCCATCTTTCCCTCTTTGCTTTGCTTTTATTTTAATATATATATCATTCCTTTTGTGATTCGGTCAAACTCCCAAACTTCAATACCAGTAAAACAATATAGATACGTAGATCCCCTCCTTTGTTTCCAATTTCAATTTGTATTATTGAAAAATATTTAAAAAAAAAGATTACAGATTGTGAGAGTGACAAATTTTAGCACACCATTATTTCTCAAGCTCGACCGACAAATTAATGGAAACTTATATTCCAGCTGCCACCATCTTCACAATCAGCGATTTTTCTTCTCTCTTCGTTTCTTTATTTTAAAAGAACAAAATAAATCTTCTACGGAAAAAAATACACGTTTGAGAACAAGCGAAGAGAACGGTCTATTACTTCTCTTTTTGTCTTTCGAGAAAGAAAAAAGTTGACAGGGTCTCCAATTTATTTCGTTTCTCCAAGTAGTGTTTCATTAAATCGTCTGACAGGCTGTTGATGGCGCTGCCGTAAATTATTGATGCACGGCGTTAAGAGCTCCGACTCGGGTTGAATTTTTTATTTTCATAATACTATTTAGCTTATGCGTGATAACTTTTCTTTTTTGCCTTTTTCCAACAAGCGTCGAGGTTCTTTTTATTTAATGTAGGTGAAAAGAAACGAAGACGTTTCTATGTCATCCCATTACGCGCCAACAAGACCGTCAGTCACCACAGTCGTGTGATGTACATGAAGCAACGTTACTAAACCACTCAGTTGGGAAACACACCCTTGAAAAAACCCGGACCACTCGCATCCACCGAGACAAAACTAAATATAACAGCGCCCCCTTCAGCGACGAGTCAAAACATAAAAGCCGATTTATATAGTTACTGTGAAACGGCACTGCAAGATGGCGCCACTGGCCCTTGCGCGACTCGACCTGAACCAATACGCGTGCAGTAGCGCAGTTCCCGGAGTGGCCGCTGCGGGAACAATGGCGGCGTTGCGATCGCCGTTAGTTCGGTTTTCGAATACGGATCGGAAATACTTTTTCGAAGCAGGCTCAATGGCAGTTTCCCAAATGGCATGAAGTATCGGGGAGGACCAACGAGGTAGAGGGGGCTTAGAGCGATAAACTATGGTATCCCGTTCACCAGGCAAAATTGACCCGCACTTGGCTGCCGCCATGTTGTACAATGTTGACCACTATAGTCCGTTGCAACCAACGTTACTAGAACCACTCAGTTGGGAAACTGCCATAGAGACTGCTCTGAAAAAGTGGCACCGATCCGTCCACGAGAACCGAGCTAATGGCGATCACAACGCCGCCATTTCTCTCGCAGCGGGCAGTCCAGGAACTGTACGTGACTTCCATTTTCGTTGTAATCGGCCGTTTTGGGGCCAGAACAGATAGTGTGGAAGGGGCTTCGAGGGCACCGCCCTCGACTCCGAAGTGGAAGCGGCGCGGATTACTATTGAGGTTAATATGCGCCTAGCTCGGGACGCGCTACCTGAAATCACCGCTGAGGCACGGTTGTATAAAAACAATATTAATTGTACTGCAAGACCTTACAAACTATGGATTTTAGAAAAAATACGCTCCCTTCATTTTGTACTAATCTCCAATAATAGTTACTACAAAAGAGTTTTTTCCGTTAGTATTCACGCAAAAACATAGCTTTCTAAAAGCTCAAGGCGACCACAGTTAAGACAAATGATAGAGTGGCGCTGTAGTCGTATTTAGCTCGGTCTCGGTGGACGCCAGCGGCAGGTTTCAACTGCGAGTTTCCCAACTGAGAGTTCTAGTAACGTTGGCTGCAACTCAAGAAGGTAGGGCGAGGGTAATACGGGCGGGAGAGGAGGAAGCAGACGGAAACCTGGAAAAGAGAGGGGGAAACCTTCTTCTCTCTTTGGTGTTCCGTCTGCTCTCCTCCCCGGACCATCTTACCCTCGTAGGAGGAGTGTCAGCATCGGCTCGCGAGAGAAGGAGTAGCCGGTCGGTATGAAGCGGTGGCTCTGCTGTCGACACTGAGATGCGTCGTCCGCTCGCGTTCGCTGCGATTCGGGTTCTGTCTTGCTCCGTGACTAAGTATCGCGTGCGATAAGCGCACCTAATTCTTTTTAAATTAAACTATGCTGATTTTGGACATCTGGCTGACGTAACACAATAATAATCCTGCCGATGCTTTTGACGTCGTCGTCGTCGTCGAAAACGGCGAAGAAGGCGGCTTTCTTCTCTTTCTCCTCGCAGAAATGTACCTCGTGGTACATCCGGGAGCAGAGCAGTGTGTTTGCCGTTTTGCCATCGCGGTAGTCTGGACGCGCGGGGCAGTCTTTCCGGGAAGTGCACCACAAACGAGCACTTTTAGCGACGCGAACGAGCCTTTCCGGGCGCGGAGTCTGCAATTGGCATCTAATGGCTAATTCGGGTGGTCATTTCCCGGCAAAATATTTTGCCATATCTCCGGCAAGGGCGTTCGATTGGTCAAAGGCTGGAGAGTGCGCGCCGTTCAGGTGGCGCTTCTCCGGCGTGTGCTGCCAATTTACCGGCACATTTTTTGCCCGAGCTTCAAGAGGTCGGACAGCTTGTCTGCCAGACTGTATCCGGTGTCGTCATATCCGAATCGGGAAAGGGAACAAAAAGAAACAATGCTAGCCAGTAGCGTGTTCGAGTAGAAAACGAAGCCATTGAGACAGACACCCCTCTGTGGTCCGAGAAAAGACAGCAAAAAAAACGGAGATAAAGATAAAATATTTTAAAGGAAGCTTGCGCAAGATCAGTTTGCTTTGAAATGCAACCTGGTATTACACCGCTGTAAAAAAAAGTATTGATAGTGCTGCAGTTTGACACATTAACGCGCATTACTACTTCAAAGGGCTGGGCCAAATGAAAATGCTGAGGATTCCAAAAAAAGTAATGACAAGAAAATGGAATATATTATGGCGACGCCGGTGAGCCTTCTGGGATTTTTGTAAGGTGGCAACAGTTCTTCGAGAATCCAAACAAAATATATTAAAATTTGTTTACCCACATCTCAGAGTCCCAATATATGTTGCTGATGCCGACAGCGTGACTATTGTATCATAAAGTAATTGAGGAAAAAGTTAACAAAGTTCGCGCGCGACCCAAGCAAACAAAAACGCCAGTTGCAGGCGCTTTGTGTTCGGGTGGAGAGGGTCACGTGGTGCGCCGCTGGCACGATTTTCGTTGCCTGTGCCGCCGGCGTGGGCTCGCCGACCACCCGAATTCGCCATAAGAGTCGATGAGCGCGCCACCTATCGTCATCATGATATACTAGCGCGCTGCCACACACATGGCGCAAGCTACGCGATGCTTGCTCCAGTCAGGTGCAAGTCAGCGACTTGCCCCTGACTGGAGGCCGACACATCTCCTGGCTCCCCCGCCCCTTCCCCTCCACCCCGAAATAAACAAACATAAGCGATGCTGACACTTCTCCCTTCAATCCAGCATAGTTCAAGTTCGCTCAAAAACTAGACTGTATTTTTCTATTTTTTCTTCCCTCGGGAGCATAGGATATAAATGAAATAGCCCTAAAATGTCCTCTGCGTTGCTTGCCCGCAGGCACTTGGCCGGTCACTTTGCTCCCATCACAGAATGCCAGAACGTTCGCCAGTAGTACCACGTAACCTCACTTTTCTTTCGTGCATTCGTAATTTTAATTTGTAACGAACTCCTAACAAAAAATAAATTGTTCTAGCTTTTTTTTCTTCTTCGTTTTGCGTATGCATGCTTCCAGCGATCAGCTTCCACACATAATTGCTTTACGCCCTAGAACCGCACGGCAGATTGATACTTTAGACCCATGTTGTGAAAAAATATATCTCCGAACACCGGTCTAAAAACATGCTTTTCGTGTAAGACTTACCAAATTATGAGGCACGAGAGAGCCAGCCTTCTGCGTTAAGTCCTTATTTCGAACTCTTTTGCTCGCGTTGCGGCTATTAAAAAGCATGCGGAAAGGGCCCCAGCACGCACCCCGTATCGCTGCGCCGCAGTATTCTTCCGCAGCATAATGGCCATCTACTTTCATCGCCGTCACCATGGCAACGAACGCCGATTTTCCGAACGCCGTCTGTTTGCCAAAGTTTAATAGTTTTGTAATGAGCAGCCGCAGACTGTCGCCGTGGAGAGGCGTGAACGCAGGCGGGGAGTGGGTTCACACGCTGTCCAGTGATACACGCGCCATCCGAAAAGGTCATTCGGCGTTCGTTGCCATGGTGACGGCGATCAAAGCAGACGGCTTTTTGCTGCGGAAGAATTCACTGCGGCGCAGCGATACGAGGTGCGTGCTGAGGCGCTTCCGCATGCTTTTCAATGGGCGGAACGCGAAGAAAAATAGTTCGAAAGAGGACTTAACACAGAAAGCTGTTTTTCTCCAGCGCCTCATAATTTGACGAGCGTTACACGAAAAAGCATGTTTGTTTGTTTGTTTGTTTGTTCGTTTGTTTGTTTGTTTGATTGTTTTTGCCATACCGCGCCCTGTTTTTTTTGTAATTTTGTAACATGGCTCTAAAGTATCAAACTGCGCAATCCCCTCTGTCAAGAAATGGTTAGAGTGCATGCCCGGTGGACACACCCTTGTACCTGAATTTAAGCCAGACACGCGTTCACACTGAGGAAACCTATAAATCTAAGGTGTCACTCGAACTATGGAAACATAATGCTGACTACGTTATACAATGTAGTAACCTTCCCCGTAAATTCAAAATAGCGAGAAGGAAAAAAGTAACTGAGCAGAATGTCAGGGCGCGAACGAGCTGGTGAAGATTAGCCATAATAGAATGAACTAGAAAGGTTTGAGTGGGACATCCTGAGTGCTATTTCTGAAGCTACGCGTGCGGAAATATTATTAGAGGCGCTACGAGTGAAGTGGCTTAGATTTGCATAAACAAGGAGTGAACAAGCGCTCTAATATAGGCTCTTGATCAAACGCGCAGATAATGTTTCACATAGAATGTATTTTATAAGCCTTTTTTGTATATAAAAAAAAGCTTTCCGTTCCAAAGCCACGCTCGGCCGGCACACAGGTCAAGGTCATAGAAACTATAAAGCCCCGGGCGATATTTTTTATACAACATATACGTCAAGCAACGTTACTAAATCACTAAGTTGGAAGACTCGCCATTGAAACCCGGATCGCTCTAGTCCACCGAGACCAAACTTAATACGATAACGGCGCCATCCGTTAGCGACGAGTCAAAACCTTGCGCGACCTGACCTAAACCGATACATGCAGACGTGCAGTTCCCAGAGTGGCCGCCGCGGGAGAAATGGCGGCGTTGCGATCGCCATTAGTTCGGTTCTCGAGTACGGATCGAAGCCACTTTTTCAAAGCAGGCTCTATGGCAGTTTCCCAACTGAGTTGTTCTAGTGACGTTGACGTCAGGCGTCACGTCAATGCATAACGTCACCGCGACGTGACGTGTTTTCACAACACCATGCGACACCACGACGACGCCATGACGTCAACGTCGTCGTCGACGTTGACAACGCACGTTACACGACATCAAGACTGCGTTATGACGTCATATCGCGTTGACGACGACGACGTCACGCGACGTCAAGACGGCAGCGTCCTTGTCGTCAATGCGACGTCATAAAGACACTTGGAGTCAGGTCGTCGACGTCGTTGTCGACGTGACGCAACTCGACGTCACGACGACGTCCCGCCAACTTCACGACATCGACGTCATCGTCGAGGACGATGACGTTACTCGGCGTCAAGACTTTGCCGTGACGGCGCTTCTGACGTTGACGTTGGCGAAGGCGACGACGTTGCAAGACGTCAAGGCTTCGTCATGACGTCGTTGTGACGTCGCGTTGACGACAACGTTTACGACGACGTCACGCGACGTTAACGTGACGACGACGTCACGCAGAGTCAGGACGACGTTTGAGGTTGCGTGGGCGTCGACGTCGGCGTCGACGTCAATGCCGGCGCCGACGACCACGTCGACGTCGTCCCCGACGCAACGTGACGTTATAACCGCGTTACAACGGCGACTTGATGTCGCGTAACGGCGTCGTCCTCAACGCGACGCGACATCAGGACGGCGAACGACGACGCATCGACGTCATGACGAAAATCCAAGCGAAACCAAGCCACTTCGATCGCAGCACCGCCACGCCAACTTTCCACATTCTGAGCTTCAACTGAAAGTATGAGCGGGGCCTGTAGCTCGTCCCACTCAATCCTTTCTAGTTTACTGTAGCCACAACAAAAATGCCGAGACTGAAGGTAAGCAAAGGAAAGTATGAAAAGTATTTTCGAGCGTGTATCATCCTTTGCTTGACTGCACTCTCGGGGTTGTGTTACGAGTAAATTAAGTCGCTTTTGACACCCCATCGTTTCGGATAAATGTCACGGGGTGAACAGTGAACTGCTTCATGCGTAAATCGCACCATCCTTCGAACTGTCCAGAATAGTTCATTAGATACGCGTGCGCCAGACATTTCCTTGTGGCGATTGCGCAATGCTCAGCGCAAGCTGCGTGCAGGAACAAACTCGAAAGTCAAGCCTACTCTGCTGCATTCTGCCAATGCATTCTTTATTATAAAATTGCATGTGACGTACCTCCTGGGCAAATAAGTAAATTCTTCTTTACTTTTTTGTTGAAAAGAAAAGATTGCGATTAAGTTCTTGAGAGAAATGCTCGAAACGTGGAAGGTAAACGAGGAAGCTGAAGCTCTAAACGCCAAGAGAGCCAAAGGTCTTGAGAGAAGGTGTTCGGCTTCTGAAACCTTTATGTTGCATACTGAATGCATCCTTAAATTCAAAATTGGATTATTATTTTTTTTAGAATAGACTTGAGAGGTATTCTTGGACGACGGTGACCACGGCAAGTTCGTCCGTAACTCGCCGTCGCTGGAGCTGGTCGCCAGCGGGTCGCAGTCAAAATGAACAGCCTCCAACATCTCTTGATAGCAATCACTCTCATCGCGGCTGCGATCAATGCTCGAACACTTTGACAAGGCGAGCGATGCCGTAGACGTAATCGTCAAGGAACGCATGCTCGAAACCTGTAAGGTAAACGAGGAAGCTGAAGCTCGAGACGCCAAGACAGCCAAGTCTGAGAGTGCGTGCAAAGGGACGCCGCGCAGAAGGCTGGCTACGTCACCAGCCTCCCGCTCCGCCCGGATCCGCCTCTCTGAGGGACCCGCATAAAAATCGATTTATCCATGAAAACAAAAGCACCATTTTCCAAACAAATTTAGCAGGATTATACGAACATACAATGGGTCCGAGCAGTATTGTTATCTCATATTTTATTTTTGGCATGTCATAACCCATTTAAGCCCAACAAAATGTATTCCTGTATTTGTAATACAAATACTTTTTTTTTCATTTTTGAGCGCAGCTTTTAGGCGCCCAATTCCGGCCTGAGCGGCGTCAGCGTCGGCGTCACCGTCGACGAAACCGCGCGTTGCATTATGGAAAGTTTCCTCTAATGACGTCACGTGTGACGTCACAAGAGACATCACGAAGGTTACGAGCAAGGAGGAAGAAATTTTTCCGCTAAATTCAGCGAAAAACATTCCCCGCTAAATTTAGCGGGAAAATATCCCGCTAAGTTTAGCGGATAAAATTCTCAGCTGAATTTAGCAGGGACATTTCCCCGCTACATTTCGCAGAAAGATTTTCCTGTTAAATTTAGCGGAGAAATATTTCCTCTGAGTTTAGCGGGAATTTTTTCTGCTAAATATAGCGGAAAACTTTCCCGCTAAATTTAACAGGTAATTGTTTCCGCTGTATTTAGCGGGAAATGCAGCGAAAATTTCCCGCTAATTCGGAGGGGAGCAGGGGGAGGAGGGCATACCCTCCTCCTCCTCCTCAAGAGCTGAACTCTAATTCGGCGTTACAAAAAGTTGTAAACGTGTTTCTTTTTTTTTTTCAAGTGTAATTCTGATACGTGTCGCGATACATTTCATAAAGGTATTTCAGTGTCAGTATTTTAGCTGTTTTGCCATGTACACCAGTATTTGTGTCTCCAAATACTTTGAGAGCATTTCTTCCCAACCCCGGAGAGTCGGGAAAGTCACCCGCTCTGAGGTGGCGACGGCAGCGAACAAGGTGTCGGCAAATTTGGGGCGCCCTAGTAAAGCGCCAATCAAGAGTTTCGCGCCCTGAGAAGCAGCTCCCGTTCCGTCGGAGTGAGGTCGCTGAACGGAAGCTCAAACTTGTCTGCGAGCACGGCGTTGGCACCCGAAATTTCTGATCCCCAAAACGCCGTGCACTATATCCAACTGCGGGAAACGTTGAGCGTCCACTAAATCCTACCGAAAACCAACAGTGCTCCTCGACGTCACGTCCGAATGTTTGTTTGTTTCTGTTTAGCAAATTTATTTGCTTCTGTTTAGCAAATTTATTTGCGGGCACAAAGACAGGAGTCACAGATATTTAAAAACAAACTGAGTGGCATGCTGGGACCCCAATGCGTTCGAAAACGCCTTCCTTTAAAAAAACGCTGAAGTTGTCTGTATGGTCTCTCTAAGTACAAGCTGTCGCATGTTATGTCGCCCAATTAAGCTCTCCAATACTCTTCACAGTCACGCGCACTTTGAAAATTGTCAACGCTCACAATGTTTATCACAACACGGCGATTTTTGTCGTCCAAATGACGGGTCACGAAAATAATCCCCAGTGTCCAGCGTCGCACTAAGATTGCACGAGTGCAAGAGGAGTGATAACACCGTACTCCTGCCCAATTATGTGAGCCATATTTGGCCGTCTTCTTTTGTAAAGACCAGTACCCCTGTTTCGAATCGCTAATGAATCTAAACAAACTTCCAAGGCATGCGTAAGCAGAAGAAGAAAAAAAACTCGCCTGGCTCACACATTCTGTCAAACGCAATGAGGACGCAAGAACATGAATGCGCAGTTTCCACCCTACTAAGCAGGCGCAACTCCACTTGCCATGGCGTCATACCAACTGCTGAGCTCTGTTTCGGTCACTTCTTCCAATGGCCGGTGCGATCGACCCAAACGCGAGCAAGAAAGGTCCGTGCGGGATTCCCGTATAATGAGAAAAGTATAAACCGCTTAAATGTTCTTATCTTTTACAGCGGAAATTCTTTCCGGATCGTTATCTTTATCATTTTCGGAACGAATGCGATGCACTTAATAAAACTCAAAACCAGAAACGTTGCACGGTCCTTTTAATGGAGCAAAAGTGCGTCATCAACCCTCTCTTATATTATTTCGAAAGGACAATAAAGATGTTATAAAATACCACAAAACAAGATCATTAAAAAATACGGAACGCGGCCCTACACACAGGTACTTGCAGAAAAACGAGACAAAACGCAACACCTTAGTGAACAAAAAAAAATTAAACATCTATAAAATTCGGGCAAATAAAAAAAATGATTGCAGGGAAGAGACGCGCATGAGTTCAGTCTCGACGTCACTGCTCTTTCTTTCCTCCAAATGTTCGAGGAGAGAACAAAAACCAAGAGCCTCTCAACAGACGAGGCATATGAGAAAGAGAAAGAGAGAGCAAGAAAGTCTGAAAGAAAGATGGGGATGGTGAGACGCTTCCGCCAAAAAATAAGAAAAAAGGAGGATCAAAACGGGGGCAAAGGGGAAAGGAGGATTGAAGAGGTGACCCAGGAGAGGAACTCGCGCGTCAGAGGAGCGGTTGCCATGGCAACCCAAAGCGCTCCCGCTCTTCCCGACTTCTCCCCTCGGGCAACTTCCTCTTTCATCCCTTTCTCGGAAGCGCCGTAGAATGCCACGCGGCATCAACAGGGTTCACGGATGGGGAAAGGGGAGGGGGCAGCAATACGTCACCCGGCTCTTCCCCCAAAGTCTCGAGCCCCGCCGAGCTTGCCGAAAAACCGCCACCGCCGAATCTCAAAAGCGTGCATTCTTAAACCTTCTCTTTTTCTTCCCACCTGCCGTTCGTGTACTCTTACTCCGTTTCACCTGACGATGGACTCCAGGCGAACCTCACGATAGACATCGGAGCCGCTGCAGCGTTCCAAATGTACCATATAACTCGCACCCCCATCGTCGCTTGTCTTGTTTTTTTAATGCGTCACGTGACACTCAGGCGTGATTGGACGTGCTCCGACGGCTCGAAACGTCCGCCGCGATTCGATGAAAGGGAAACCAGGTATATCGTCCCGCTGACATGTCGTCGACATTGCCACGGGTGATACGCGAATTAAATAAATACGAACTAGGTAGGCGGTGCTCGGTGGTGCTTCGGTTGATCGGTGGCGAGGGGTGCTTCTCTCGAGCATTGGGGAGGGGTATTCTCTCTAGAGCTCGTTTTCGGCGATCCATATGCGTGTTTCTGTCTCCAACTGTCGGTGGACGGGAGCGGAAAGGGGAGGGGCGCAAATGCATTAGTGGAGGCAGATGGAATCGGCGTTCTACGTCGAGGAAAGCCGTTTCATTCTGAATTACCGCGACGTCGCAGCAAGGCGTCGCTGCGCCCAACTCTTTTTTCTTTCTTATTCGCGCGCCTTTTCTTCTTCCTTCTTCCTTAATGATGTTTCTTTTTAAAAAAAAAAGCGAGTGGAAAACGACGCATTTTGAGAGGACAACGGGGGAGATGGTCAGGAGCGAGAAAAAATATGCGGGGTAATGGCCATTTCGTATGCGCTAGAATACGAGGAGAAACGACCCTATTACGGAGTACGACGCCGTTCATTAACACGCGTTCACCGTCTTATTACTATCACCCTACTCATTCAAACCCAGGGCGACTGCTTGGTCATGGGTCCACGTCTAGTTAAATTCTCGCCTATGTGTCTAGGCAAGTTTAACTTTTGTTTCAAGTCTTCAAAACAAGATATGGAGGTAGTTCTAATCTTTGGTTTTTCGGTAAACATAGAACGGTAATTATCCCCATTAACAAACCACACCTTTTTTGTTTTGTTTTTTGAGTCTAAGCTTTGGGTGCTATTTAATAAAATCAAGTACTTTTTAACATCCTGAGTTTGCATGCCGTGAAATAAGTTGCGGGCATCGTGGCAAATGGAGGCTAATACAAACGTATCGTTCTGCTCTACACGTTCTCATCTCGGATAGGTACGATGGTTTCTCCGTGGCATCTTAATATCAGCAGATGAAAAAAGAAAAGCATTAAATATTGATCGCTGATGAGGTTTGGAAGATACACGAGAAAGTTTATAAACACTCCCGGACAGCGAGCTTTAAATCCACCGGAGCTTCCTTACGCGTCTACACATCGGGAACTCTGAGTACAATTTTAAACCATAAACGAAGTCCATGGTTGGAAGTTATCGATGTCACAATTTGCAAAATTCGATTTCTAAACTTCCGATTTCAAATCTTTGAACGATGCCCCAAAGATTGCTGCACCTCAGGGTGCGACGGTTCCTCGCGTATATAGTATATTCTAAGTAAAGACACCGCATGTTTCTCTCACAAAACAAGGAAAAAAAACGCGATTCGTGATTGATATTTTTTGTGGACATGCACACGTTTAGTTTCGGTTTCTTTTCCGGCGTCTGGCAACTAGAGCCTGCGGAGGTATGCCGCCGGAGGGCGCGGGCGTCTGAGTAAACAGTTTCGGGTTACATCTTCGGAGCCGGAGGGACACTCCCGCACCGGGGCCAACACGCTCATGTATTACTTTATCTTGGGTAGCCAAGCATAATGAATAGTTTTATGTAGCGGACATCTCCACTACACTCTCCACGCCATTCACTCAGTCATTTGTTTATCGCCGCTTTATCGGTGTGCTTTCACTCTGCAAACAGATGAGAATTACAACAACAAAAAATTCCGCGAACTTAAAGCACGCGTTTCTTTCTTTCTTTCTTTCTTTCTTTCTTTCTTTCTCTCTCTCTCTCTCTCTTTCTTTCTTTCTTTCTTTCTTTCTCTTTGTAGTTACTGCACCATTGCAAGACAAAACAACGGAAATCTCAATCTGAGTTCCCCCTTGATGACGCGCGCTTTCTTACTTTATTTCCTATTTCACTTCTCGTCCTACAGTTACAAAATACAAAACTTCGAACAATAAATTTTGCATTTGTACAGTATAACCCCAACACGCTGCTTACACAAAACCATCCCGCGTTTACCCATACCCTTTATGGGCGGTGCGCGTGCGCGTGCGCTGGAACCAAATTCGAGCCCGAAGAAGCGTCTGCGCCTGCGCAGTAATGACAGCAGCGCCCCCAGCAGCGTGACGTCAGAGAGTTTGACTTGGTGTACACAAAATGCCAACGAAACCAAATGCTCAGGCGGTTTAGACCAAATTTGGCGAAAATCAAAGAGCACGCACTGCCGCCATTTTGACGACGGATTCTCTATTTCGCGAAACTAAACACGAGAAAGGCAACTCGCAGCCACGATAAGCCCATTGAATCGCCCGTCCCCTCATTACACTACGTGACTTTAACGATACCAAGCTTTCTTATTTTTCTTGCTGTTCTTTTTTTTCCCTGTAACATAGTCTTTTTAGCGGTAATTCCGGTCCCCTATGTCTGTTTAAGCCAACAAGACGATCGCTAGAAAAAGCGCACGATTATCTCGTGTAATCTAATCTAGCCGAGGTTATTTTTTCCCCTAGCTTCAGCCTCTTGTTTATTTATTTTTTGAGAGGTACGAAGGAGCGAAATCTCGAGTTAACAATTCCACTGTGTGCTTGAAATGTGATACTCATTGTAAACTTCGTATGTTATGAATTAGTTATATTGCTCTTTTCTGAAAAAGTTGATTGAAATTATAATAACACAATGATATCTGTGCGTAAATGTAAAACTGTGGTTTTGTATGTGAGCCGCCGAATTATTGACTAGTGGTTAGAAAAACAGCTGGTTGAGTTAGGAAAACTTAAACTCTAAAGTAGAAATTTCTGCCGGTTTCTGTGTTTATAAGTAATTTAAGAGCAGTTCAAAATCAAGGCGCAAAAAGAAAAAATATGTCTGAACTGATTTATCTACTCTGGATGGTCCCACTTGTTTGATTCAAACGCAAAACCAAGCTATAACTCAACAACCACATACCACTAACCAGCAGCTACTCCATGAGCGAGAAATAATCATTCACATTACAAAATAAATTTCGCCGCTAAAAATACTATTTTGCTGTAGAACCGTGCCTACATTTACTAATATTCTGCTAAAATATTGTCGCCGTATATTTCACTATAACGTCGGCATAAACTATTGTTCGTGGCAGGAGAGAAAACAAACACGGTTAGAAAGCCATGATGCCAAATAAGTTAAAGTTTATATACACCCAACTTCAGCTATGTATATATTTATCACGCTCTGCAGTTTGGTTTGGGACACAAACATGAAACCTTAAAGGAATAAAATGCACAAGCCAAAACCGAACAAAGTGGCAAAGCAAAATGTCGAGAAGAAAAAAAAAGATAAAAGCTTTTAACAAAAACTTTTTTTGTCTTTACTCGTTAATATAGGTCAATAAATAAAACAATATCGTGTGTGAAACGGGGCACCTAATTCTTAAAAGCACACTAAACACCAAACATAAATAGTAACGAAACACGCGTTGTGCTTTCCCGCAGTAAGGGGGCTATTGCGGCGAAGTACCCTTGCCGGTTGCGTCGCAACAAGCCAGCTACGCGTCGATGGCCAGTCTCCAATCGACCTTTTTCACAAGTTCGTCGAGCAATACTGGCGGCCGCCATTGCTTGAACATGAAGCGCGTGATTGGATCCGAGTCCTCGCCGAACGCTGACGTCACACTCGTGTCCAATACAGGTTCAGGGTATGTGGGAAAGCAATGGTGGACAGGCATGGGCGCGGACTTTCGGAAAAGGGTGCGTTCACCAGCATTAGTTTTGTAAATAGATGTTTACATAGATGTTCACGCGCATGCATGAGCACGTTCAAAAACAAGTGCTAGTGGTGACATCATACCTCCACCCCCCAAAAAAAACGCCAAAAAATGCAAAAGAATTTTACAAAAAAAAAACTGTGTTAGGATCGATCTTCTATAGCTTTTTGTATGCTAAGTGGGGTAATTTTGCCGAGATTGGGTATGGTTTAGAGAAAACTGCTTCCATTTTTTTAGTCCTGGCCGTAAATGCAGCAGGGCATGCGGTAAACCTCTCTGACGCCTGTTATCTGTCAATCATCACGCTGACGTCATCGGCAGCATATCCTAGGCAGATGAGAGGCGAGCAGGGGACAGCTGACTCCGCCGATGACGTCACATTCGCTAGTAACTCTACTGCTTGGAGGGCAGTAGCAGGGGGCGGAGCAACGGCAAAATTTTGGTTTGCGATTACATAAAGCCTACTAATAACATCGATATAAAAAATACACACATTATTTTTAAGTATCTACATTCAAACTTTCATAGCTCTTTTTTTTTTAATCCAATAAATACTTTTGGTTTTTTAATTTCTATAGAATGAATCGATATGAATTATCTATTCGCTTTATAGAACACGACAACTGGTATGACACCGCTGCTTGTACAGAAACTAAAATTTATTCGTAAGAACCTAAACTTGATTGCAGCAGCAATTGACCTTAGCGTCCTTAACGTACCAAAAAGGGAGCTGTAATCTTGATACTGCACAGCTCTATTTTTTTTAATGAGTAACTATCGAACTATATTCAATAAAAGTGTATAATGTAAAAATATTTCATAAGTGCAAAAATATTTTTGGTTTCAAAGATTCGCATGCAAAAATGACTCACAAACCGAGTGTCGTATTTTTCCGTTTTTTTTTTAAATTTTGTTTTTCGAAATTAGATATTATAACTGGAAAACAAAATAACAGGGCCGGCTTGTTAGAAGCAATGTCTTATCTGAGACTGGCTGAAAGAACGCACTGCCAAAACCAGCGTACGAGCTGAGCGGGACTCAAACCGCGTCTCAAGACGCTCGCACGCCCCAGCATTTGCAGTGCTTTCTTTCACCCAGTCTCAGCCAAGACGCTCTTCTAACAAACCAACCCTCCCTTAAGGTTTTGTTGTTGTTGTTGTTTTCTTGTTTTTTTGCAGTCGACGCAAGATAAGGTACTAGGAAAAGCTTAAAAGCGGATCTCATGCCATAAATGACGCCAGATTT
The DNA here is from genome assembly GCA_037355805.1 of Ixodes ricinus. NCBI lineage: Eukaryota > Metazoa > Arthropoda > Arachnida > Ixodida > Ixodidae > Ixodes > Ixodes ricinus. The sequence continues at coordinate 234,828 of JAZHYW010047366.1, read as the reverse complement.
TTTGCCCAGAAATAATCGGACAAAATATACTACAAAACCTTTTCTGTAACTTGACACTGAAATTACGAAAGCTAGCGTGCATCTGGGAGGGTGCTGAAGCTAAGCGTCCCCCCTCAAACATACGAAACGGGGGCTTCTATAATGAGCCAACCGCTTATCTTGAATTATAAGTCATTTGCACAGAAACATGAAGAGCTAGTTGCTTTTTTTTTTTACTGTGAAAAAGGTTGTCATTGTCCGGTACTTACCTTTTCTTTTTTTAGTACACGCTTCAAAAAACAGACGCAATAATTATCTTTTGTTTTCCAAATAAAAGAAAGCCGAAGCAAACCAGGATACGTGCCTGAAAAATGTCCGATAGAAAATTAATTTGACGCCAACCGTTAACGTTGCCCCTTAACTAAAACAAAAATAGAAGCCCGAGAAACGGATGACGTAAAACCGTGACAGGACAGCGACAGTCCAGAAACAACTCAGTAACAAGCCATTGACAACAAAGCGACAACTCCACGCCATGGTTAAAAAATAGGACACGCCCAGGACATGCCGGCAATGGGCCTGTGACTACGAGTCGGCAGTCGAGCGTAGCCAGAAACAAACATGATACGACCTCTCCGAACGGACATTCTCACAAACAATATCTACTACCATAAAATCCCGAGAGATGACCCACACCCGAAAGGCTTGATTTGCTATTTCCTTATAAAGACCGAAAGTTAGCCCATTCCTAGTAATCGTAGTGTTCAGATCAATGATGACGTCGCCGTAAGTGCGTCCAGATAGCCATGGCGGGATTTAAGCGAACAATGCTGACTGGGAAGTACAGTCGTTTTTGCTTGATCGCCTTTCGCTGCGATAACAAGTTTGGCAAAGGTACATGATAAAAAAAGCTTGTTTCTATTTTTCTCGATTGCACGCCGAACGCCGAATTTTCACCCAATTTTATCTCGATTTTAAGTGGGCGATCTCTCGGTATGCTACGGTAAGTAGATTTTGTTTAAATACCGACCACGGTGCCGAAGCCAAAAATAACATAAATTGTCTACGTTTTTTTAAAATTTTATTTGAACGTGTTTTTTGCTTTTTTAATATTTAGTTCTTACAATTTTAATCATGCTCACTGAATCCCCACTCCACTGTTTCGCACTGTTGCTGGCAGGGCGCAGATGTCTTTGCTGTACATTTCGACAGGCGCGAGCTCCCCGTTTCTAAAAGTGATGAACTTGCCGCTAGATCGCGGCGCCTTCTTTGGAGTTGCGAATATATATATATGATATATATATGGCACAAAACTCGTGTGCGTTGTATGGTGCGTCCTGAGCCCTTAAGATGGCTACATTTTTAAACGTTTGGAGCCGGGTGCTCCAACTATTGGGTGTCTTATAATCCAGCGTTTAGATATAACTACAGTTGCGGCAGGGGTCCTCAAAAGATGGGGTTGGAATTAAAATATCCAAATCCAGAAACACGTAATGACACGTGTTATAGTTACACCGCGACACTTTGGCAATATCCCAATACTCAGGAGACCCGAGAAACACGTAACACCGCTGAACCGCTTTGTGGTTCAGAATGGTAAGAAGGAACGTAAAAACCACATCGACTGCATAACATTCACAGTACGTTCAGATTTTAAAAAAACAGTTCTTGAATTTAATACCTATTTTAAAAATGTCACATATCTCTTACCTTTTCTCAAAATCTTGAATATATAAATACCCTCGCTTTTGTTTGAGAGCCTCATTCATGTGATAAATTTTCCATTAGTTAATATGAGTTTCAAATATGCCATGAGATTAAAGGTAAACGTGTTAAGCATGTTTGTGCGCAATTATACCCTTCTAAAAGTATATCAAGTGCCAGGAAAAAGAATTACTATTACAAAATACCTCAGCTATCTTTCTTTTCTTTTTTTCTTTATCGTAAGTACTCAGATTTTCGAAATAAAATGCGCATACCGCGATTTTCAGCTTGATTAAAAGCAAGAAAAGCGAAGTCATTTTTTTATTATTTTTTTACGAAGTTTAGGGGGAACGAATGTTACGGTAAAAATCGGCAGTTGTATAAATTGGCTCAATACTTTTTTTCCCCTCAAATTCCTACTCGGTCGGAAGTCACCTCGGTTCGTTAAATTTGGAAGTTTTATATAATTCTCTACGTCGAAACTCGACTTTGCGTGTTCAACAACGTTCTAAACAACCGGCAGCGAGTTCAAAATAACAAACATATGTAAACTATACAATGGCGCGAGCACTAAAAAGGGAGACAAAAAAAGATTTCTTTTCTTCCGAGGCACAAAGAGGTTGTTTACGTAATGCTCCCCGCGGAAACCCACTTAAAGGCACGCCTTGGTTATGCGTAACAAAATCTACCAACGACGTGACTCAATTGATTTTTGCAGCGTCTAGAAAGTCGGCGTTCTAGGGTAAACACTGCGCTTCCAGTTCAAGAGAAGCGAGCAAATTGCCTGAGTAACAAGCAGCAATATCTATTGATCTACTTCCGCTCGGAGGGGAGAAAAGCACTATGTTCCTAAATTGCGCTTTTTCTCTCTTTTATTTTTTCTTCTTCCTTTTTGCTTCGTGAAAAGGTGCTTGAGCACGTCAGCGTGCTACACTAACTAAAAGGACGCCCTGTGGCACGCAATAATAATAATAATGTAACACTTTAAAGTGCCATTCGTTGAACGACCAAGAACCAAATAGAGAAAACAAGCACGAGCGCTAGAATTAAAAAAGAAAGCTTGTTTCCGAGTGATCATTACACATTTTGCCTTTTGTATTCAATATTAGCGTTAGTTACGTACACAAAGACGACAACAACGTAAATTCAATATAGCGATGCTGTTAGCATTGTTCAAGAAAAATCATTTTAGACCAGAAGAAAGGCCATATGCGTATTAAAATATGGATGGTGCTTAACATATGCGTGGTTCACAGTCTAGTATCGTTTCAGTGGACTATTACCATTAGCCAGATTAAATGTAAAACAATCAACATGAACTAAAGGAATAAATTTGTACACAAAGAAAGACAGCTAGGTTCTATAGTACTATAGTTACTATCCTTCTATAGTTCAAGCTGATATTTTTACAAGTATGTACCAAAAGCTCAACTCTCAACCGATAAGGATACAATTATTGTTGCTTTTTGTTATCGTTATATGTTCGGGAATTTATAGCCACCAATAAAAATTCGGCCAGCTCGGTGACCACCCGCAATGTTAGAGAGCGTAATGAGGTACAACCGAAACGCGTCCGAAAAGTATTCGATTTGGCTCGCCAGAGGCACCGCTCAAACGTGAGTGCTACAGGCTTATAGACAATGCCTTGGAAGCCGATAGTTCAGAGGCCCTCTTTACAAACCCTCTGTGACTTAAGAAAAAAACTTTTAAACCCAAAATTGCAAAATAAAAATGCAACTACACCGATCACTAACACTGCATCACACGTTGTAGCGAAGCTTTAAAAATAATTATAAAATACTTACCGCAGCTTGGCAAAATCAGCAAAAAGGTTGCCGACACCCTCCAAAGAAGTAGAAAGTGCAACATATTAAACAAAATGACGAGGTCTCCACAACACTCCTTAATAGGGGTGTGCAAATACTGCTTGGAAAGTAACAGCGCAGCGTCGTCCCTAGCTTCAACCTTGCAAAGAGAGCCAGTTTGCCGTGGGTCTCCCTAGCACCGAGAAAGCTACCAATGCCCCAGCTCTATTCGATTCGAGCCACTATAGGCACGTCCCTACTCTCGTATATTCGAAAAAAATAACAACATTATTTCAAGACACGGTAGAAAAACACAAACCCAAGGAAAGACTCACATGATAGGAGAATATGCGAGCGAGAGAGAGAGGGAGAGAGAGAGAGAGAGCGATGGCGAGAGATCGCGCGTACAAAAGAACAGAACACGAGAAGGCAGGATGCGTACGCGGCGGCAGTCGACAACAGCGCCGCGAAGCTATCTAGTACTCATTAGTGCCTAACAAAGGCAGAGCTCTTTGCCGGATCCCCCCAAGAGCTCTTGCCCCCGTCGGGAACTTTGAATCTGCTCTTCCCTCTTTGTTCCCCCGAAGCCCGAGTGCGCATGCACAAATCACGCAGAAGCACTAACAAGCGCCTTACGCCGCCAATGCAGGCACGCCGAACCACGAGGGAAGATGGACATCAAAGGGAGGCTCACCGCGGTTTCTTCTTGGACAGACGCAACAGCTCGCAAAAATTTAAAGAAAACGCGAGTTCATCATTTCCATTTGAAAGCTGAATAATTCGTTCTCGTTAAACGAACAAGGGTCTTAAGCCGCATTAACAACGGGAACGGGCTTGTTTTCGTCTGACTCGTTATTTACGCTTCCGTGATTGTGCGCTGTAGCGACCGGGAGATTCGTCACTAAAGAGGCTCAAGGACTTGTTTTCCAATATGCCCACGACCTTTGGACTCGGTGAGGCGTAATATTAAAACAAAGCGTAGTAAATCGAGCACGAACGACTGTAGTCAGCAATTATCTTACGAAGACAATGAACGATAACACTAATACTCCGTATTTCAGCGAAACTTCAACACCTGCCTTTTGTCGGTGCAGTTGTAACTGTTTGTAAACGTATACGTTGCGATAACGCATGCCATTCTATCATTCCTACCCGCTTCAGTTTCTCTAACGTACCCATCCACATTTTAACAAAGCTTTTTTTTTTCCGAAGCCATTAAATATCCAAACTTATAATGCAACAAGGACGTATGCAAGAAAAAAATAAAAAGCAGTCGATTTTCTTTTAAATGTCGTATCAATCAACTTTGCAGTTTTTTCTAAAAAAAAACAACCACCCTAACAGTTCCTTCGAGGCGAGTAAAGGCTGTAATTCATCAACTTCCGCGTTCAAAGCACCATCGACGTCCCCGTCTATCATCTGGGCTCACATCTTTCTTGTTACGACACGATATCTCACGTCGTCACGGTCTGTACCTCCTTACGACATTCATGCTGGCGCGCGTTGTTTCACGGGTCTCGCAGCGCGGCCTCAGCTCCGCTGCCTCTTCGTCGCTGATGGATGGGATCATCGTCAACGCGACATCGCGCCAGCAGACCTTCTTTTATCTGGAAAATGGCGGCCGGTGCCCTTAGCGCGAAGCGACTTTTCCATTGTCGCGCGTGCATCGCACAAGTTTGGATCATTTTAGCCCTTCCTTTGTCATTTATGTATCTCTCACGCACTTCCTCTCTTTCTTGATGCCGGATTCCTTTCTTCTTCTACTATATCTCTATCTCTCTCTCTTCCTCTCTCTTTATCTATTCCTCTTTCTCTCTCTCACACTTTTTTTCTAAAAAAACTAGAAGGCAGACACGCCTACACAAGCACGTTATTCACGTATCCTACTTTAAGTTTTCGTTTTATTATATTTCACCATTGCGTGCTGCACTGAACTATCTCTCTAGCTCAACGTAAGGCTCTAAAAAAGTACAGCCGCTAAAGCATGACAAAATTCTAAGAATTTTGTCGCTAGCTACTTACACATTTAAATTAAAATTCTTTATTTCTTTTTATTTCGAGAGTGTAGGCAGAGAGGGAACCAATGTGTTACTTTCCAAAATGAAACAGATAATCCAACATAAAATTAGAACAGCTGGTGATCCTTCATCCAACATAAAACTAGAATAGCCGATGCTTCATAATCCAACATGAAATTAGAATAGGGTGTATTCACTGGCGGCCACATCTGTGTGCGCTAATGCTGAGCACGTGCTGATGGCTAGCTTCCGCAGTTATTTTGCAACGTGCACCCCGCACCATCAAGATTGCCGGTCTTGGCAGCCCATTAATGTGAGCTCGCTCTGAGCATGCGCTCTAAACAGTGACCTCAAATATGGCGGCAAGTGAATACCCCCTATACCCGGTTTGATTCAGTCAAATGCAGCACAACAGTGTGAAATGCTCGTTAATCTCGAAGACCGCAGTCGCCGCCCCAATCTGGTGGTGTGCGGCCTACCGGAGGCAAAGGAAGAAACAGATATTCAATTTAAAGGCCAGGTAGTAAATGGACTCTTCGAAAAGAAACTAGATGTAAAGTGCTGTTCAATTGGTAGAATTCACAGGCTCGGCCGAAGGGGAGCCAACCGTCCTCTTATTTTGTACTTCCAAGATTACAACGAAACACAAACTTTACTCAAGAATGCAAAGAAGCTTAAAGGCACTCGAAGTTTCATAGAAAATGATTATTCCCTGCGTACACTTCGAAGGCGAAATCTTCTGTGGGAAAGTGCTAAGCCTGATAAGGTGAATGAAAAGCGTGTCGGTACGATGACGACGACACGTTTATCTGAAATGACAGTAGCAACGCACGAGTTAAAACTTCGTCCGCATATCGTTGCCCTGAAAGCGCATGACGCCCCCCCTTTTCTCTTACTGCAGCATTGACGCCTTCTTAAGCATTAACTCAAGAAGCATTATAAACAAAACTGCGGAACTTGATAGCATTATGCTATGCCACGATTTTCATGTGACAGTTTTAACTGAAACCTGGCTTAACGGCGAGATATGCGACACAGATATAGTTTCGGGCTCCTACATTTAGAAGAGATAGACCCTCCCGTGGCGTGGGAGTAGCCGTCACTTTAAAAAATATATTGTCTGCTGCGTTGTTAGATCAGGTACCTGATCATGAAAGCCTGTGTCTACGGATAGATTACAATGGAAAATGAATCCTCTTGCTCGCGGTGTACCGTTCGCCCTGTTCAAACATAGAATTGTTCGTCTAAACTGCATTATCATTTTCTCAAGTACTTTAAGATGCTGCATAATAACTGCCGGTGATTTTAATTTACGGAACATAGACTGGCATAATTTGTCATCCATTTCACCATGTGACCCAACCGTCTTCGACATTATGTTTTCTTGCGATCTTGATCAAGCTCGTAAGTATCCCCACGCGAGTGCAGGGAACTTGATCCTTTATTCTAGACCTTGTCTTTCATAGTAGATCACTTTCTGATGTGCATGTAACAGTTGAAGACGGGCTGTCCGATCATAAACTTGTCCTTTTCACATGCCCTCTTGGCAGCTCGGATGTGCCTGCTGCCCAGAAACGGAAAACTGTTAAATACTTTTCCAGTGCTAATGATTAATCTGTTCTTGATTACCTTGATTTAGCTCCTGATTCATTTTCAGGGAATGATGTTGATTGTTTGTGGAACAAATTTAAAACAATATTTGTATTCCACATTTTATTCCGAATAGAACAAAACGTACACCGTAAGAACCCCTGATTACCCGCGACATAATTCATCTGGTACAGAAAATAAAACGTAATGGAAAGCGTTGGTCTAACGGTTCCACTATTCGAAATTTAAAGCAAACACTTTGCGGCGAAAATTCGCGCAGGAGTTTTATTCTTTTAACGCTCTTACACGGTTCACTTAAGACTCACCCGGCAACATTTTGGCGCCATCGCATTACAAATGAACGGAAACCCGTCGATTCCGTTAAAGTTGGTGAAACCGTGAGGTCACGACAACTAGAAAATAGCCACTGAATTTAATCTGTGCTTTCAATCTGTGTTTTCACATCCCAGCCCGCGACAAACGTTCCTTCGATAATTCAACCGAGATTAGTCCAGAGTTCATAACATTTGAAGGCATTTTTTCCATGTTACTTAACGCTTAAGCAGAAATTATCATGTGGCCCTGATAGCATTCCCAGCGCCTTCCTTCGTCGCTACGCTGAATCACTTGCTAGGTTCCTTGTTGTCACTTTTTGTTCCTCCCTTTTATGTGGTGGTGTTGCCTCGGATTGGCTTATTGCACGGGTTAGACCTGTTTTGAAAACAGGAGATTGTTCACTGTTAACTAATTACCGTCCCATATCGCTCACCAGCACATCATGTAAGCTCTTAGAACATGTCATTTCTGATTACATGACTGAATTCTTAGATAAGCATGACATCATCTCGCCTTTTCAGCATGGCTTCCGTAAACGCCTTTCCACTACCACACAACTTATTTCTACGATTCATTATTTCGCTCCAATAGTCGACAAACCCGGCCAAGTCGCCGTCAACTTTCTCGACTTGAGAAAAGCATTTGATATGGCCTCTCAATCCGGTATCTTATTCAACCTTAACGAACTTGGCTGTCCGCGTTCAGTTGTAAAATAAATTTGCTCTTCTCTAGAAATGCGCAAAACAATTTGTCGATATAGACGGTGATCATTCAGATCCCCTTTCTGTAATTTCTGGTGTCCCACAAGGAAGTGTCCTTGGTTCGCTACATTTCTCAATTTACATTATTGATTTAACCTCATGCATCGTCGACGAGAGCGTAAGTATTCGTTTATTTGCAGATGACTGCTTACTGTTGAAGGCTATTCACTCTATCATCGACCAGGTTGTGCTGAATGAGAGTTTGAATGCAATTCTTTGGAAAATGAAACTGAATCAAGACAAATCTGTGTTCATGCGAATCACCAACAAAAAGTGACCCCATGTGTTTGGTTACTCTATTGGCAATACAATCATTTCTCAAAAAGACAGTTTTAAGTACATTGGCGTTCCGAATACTTACACACTGAACCAGTGTTGGGAAGTACTTTAAGTATATTGTACTTAAAGTACTACTCTAGTAGGTTTAGGAAACTTGTACTTTACTTGAAGTACATTCTCTGAGTATGTACTTGTACTTTACTTAAAGTATTTTTTCTGGTACTTTCCGAGGAGAGTACACTTTCCTACCTCAAAGTATATTTTCTAAATTTGGTTTTGCTAAATTTGTATTACAAAATGATGCTTTGTGAACTCCGAATAAATACTGCAACGGATAGTCTACTCTCACCAGAGACGTGAGCAAACGATGCATCGCTCCGCTTGTTCTGGGGCGGCTTCCCCGCAGCTTTTTGAACTCTGGCTACTTCTCGGTCGGTCAGCGCAAGCGAGGGGTTTAAAATATTAGGAGAGCAAAATTAATCATAATCTAGCACCTGAAACTGTGGATGCGGAACAATTAAACTTTCAAGTCGAAGAAAAAGACAACAGAGGAGAACGTCACAATGTTTTGAGACATTCTCTTTTTTCTTTTCCTTCGACTTGAAAGATCCTTAATTTTTCGCACCCCAGTCTCAGGTGTCACATTATGATTAATTATGACCAGCTCACTTTCACACTCACTGTTTTTTTTTTCTTTTTCATTAAAGAGAGGACACTCCTCTCTGAGAGGATTGCTTGCGGAAGCTACGGGGCAGACGTCATGCTCTCTCATAGTACAAGAGGCGCCAAATTCAGAAGAGGGACTTCTGAATTTGGCTCCATTCCTGAAAGTAACTACTTTGTGGCCACTTGACTTTATCAAATATTCGCTGCTGTTTTTGAAAATAGGTCATGCACCCCTGATTACCTCAAGGCAATGCATATCAGTTAAAAATCACTGTATATGGGAATTAAAGGACATCATGAAAGATTGTGTTAAAATACTTGTACTTTACTTTGAAAGTACATTGTATTTATAGTACTTTACTTCAAGTTCAGTGCACCCAGTATACTTGCTACTTTACTTAAACTACATCACGTCTCATTTACTTTGTACTTTACGTGAAGTACCTTTAAGATGTACTTTACTCAACACTGCACTGAACGCATCTTTGCATCTGCACGTCGTAAACTAGGCTTAGTGAGGCACAAGCTTAAATACGTGCACTCTCACGTCAAACGTCTGGCTTATAGAACACTAATAAGGTCTCGGTTGGAGTACGCTTGCACTGTATTGGATCCTTTTACGAAGAAAGATATTAACAGGCTTGAGCAGGTCTAGAGACTAGCAGTTCGTTTTATATATAATCGTTATCGCCGGCATGACTCTCCTAGCGAATAAATTAGAGCTAACATCATTCCTCTAGAATCCCGCAGGAAGCTAGCTAAAGTAAAATTCATGTTTCAGCTTTGGTATCACAAACTTCGACTTGAGTCTTCATCCTACATTCAGCCATCATCTACTAGACAGACTAGACATGACCATACACAAAAAATAACTCCCATATTCACTCGCACAAATGCTTTTAAATACTCCTTTTTCCCCAGAAGTGTAAGAGATTGGAACTCCTTGCCTCGCCATATTTTTACTTCGGACAATGTTCTAAAATCAATTGAACACTTCTTGAAGTGTAATTTGTGTTTTATGTGGTTTATGTGTTTTTAATCGCCCCTCCTGTTTCTTTGATATATAAATTCTGGATATCATGTGGAAGAAAAACAGCATCCACTCATGCTTGGGCCGCATCACTGGCCTGTAGTATCTTGTAAATAAATCCGTTATTTCCTTAAACCCTACACGGTAAACACAAAATGCACCTGAATGTTTCATCTGACAAGCAAATATTGCAAAAACTATCCAAAGTAGGGTACGACGGACTACGCGCCAAATAGGATTTTATCTTGAAGGATCAATGAGTACAGCTATTTTTGTTCGTAGAAGCGCGCGCGCAAAGAAATCCCTTTCTAAATTGATTCGCTCTCGTCCAAACCTGCTACAGCGCTGCATAAAATGCTCTTACGGTTAAAGTGTATTGCTTGAGCTATTGTTTCTTTTGCATATATTTTATTTATCGTATTTTTTTTTTCAAGTGACGTTGCTGAAAAAAAGTTTATTTTTTTGCGGGAAAACACAAAACGCTAATTTATTTTAATTTAAAAACAGGCACACATTTAGCAACAAAAACACCCAAGAAAAGCAGCAAGCCTTGAGAATAACAGAGGAAGGCAAAGAAAAATTGAGGTAGATTTATACTCTAGCTACAAGGGCAACCCTAACCGCAGTTAAGTGTGACAGAGGTCGGACTTAACAGTGGTGAAGAATGCCCGTGTAACCAGTGTATTAAAGACCAATTCATTTTGATTATTTCTACACAATTTCTGAGCCAGTAGACTAGGGTACTCGTGCATATCACAAAAAAAACGTAAAAACTACAACACCTACGGAACCTCACGTAGCAAATAGCAATAAAGTGAGAAAGTCGATACGCCTGTGAAAAACTTGGTTTTTTTTTTTGAAGCGCCAAAAAATTCCTTCGTTTCCGTTTGCTTCGCCCTCCATACGCTCGATGGCCAAGCAAAAATTACTCATGCGCAGTATATTGCTTTCCGTAAGACGACCGTCAAGGCACATACCGTATTTGCTCGAGTAATAGCCGCACTTTTTATAAACAAGGCCCTTGCGTGTATTTGCCTGCAGAGCACACATACAGCCAATCGTCGCATTCTGCGTAAAAAACGCAGCGAATCACGAGGTCGAGAACACGATTCTACGTAAATTCCGATCTGAGCAAATATCATTTTCGCGTAAACACGTTATTTCTGTCCCGTAAATCGGTGCCACTCTTCTGCCGTTTGCGGTGATTCGCTATTCCCGTGCTCCGCGGGAAAGCAGACCCACAGGCTTTGTTCGTAAACAGCGCGGCTATTACTCGATTAAATACTCTGTCGCAATACACCTTCGGGTAGAACACGCCTGAGAGATCCTACCTCAAAACAAAGAGATTGATTCGTTCCGGATCGGACAAAGTATTACGTTACTCTTCAAGCATTATGACTCAATTATAACTTACACTGTCCTCTAGGAGCCAGAAAGGGGAAAGGTCAATTTCTCACGCAGATCCAAACTATTCGAGCATTTTACTGCTTGAAACAATTTCGAACGGTAGGTGTAAAAGTTTTTCCTGTGTGATTTTGAGACGTATAAAGCGCAACAAAGCTAGCACAAACAATGGACGCTTTTTTTTAAAACTGTATTTCAATGAAAATTGCAAGGACCTCATAAAAACCGATCAAGTGTTTATGCAGAGCACAAATTTCAGAGTCAAAATGTGGTGAACGTCAATGAGCCTCTCTGAGCGAAAGGCGAAAAAGCGCCGATTGCGTATTCTATATCTTTCTTTCCTGCCTTCTTGTTCTTTGTGTGCTGTTTTTCATAGTGTCGTGTTTATCCTAACAGTGTCGCACATGTACGTCCAAACTCCAAAATTACTAAATCCGGAACGGGGCAGATCCCACAAAAGATATTTCAAAGCTTAGTCCAACTTCTCTGTAAAAAGATAGCTCTTCAAATATAATCTCGATGAGGGCAACCTCATTTTGGAAAAGTTGTCGTTAATGCAGTGGCCCGAAAGATTCAGTTCCGAGCGTTGGTTTTCATCAAGTTGTGGAATTTTTATATTTTCATAATTTTTCGATGTGTCGAGGTTTATGTGTTTTTTTTTTGTTAAGCGCTTCATGCTTTTAGACAGTTCATTATCAAAAGAACGAATAAAATCTTAGTGAGCCACATCAATTTATTATCGTCGACTAGCGATAGAAATCAATCATAACGCGAAATCTTGAGATAGCAGTGGTCGTACTGTCGTATCCAACGTTTCACAATGCGTTTATGTCGACAAACAACTAAGCGACCCCACAGAAACATCACACTGTTATTTTTATTTCTGGGCCTCTAACCAAACTCGAGAGACAAAGACGGTTTGTCTAACCACTAAAAGCACTCAATTCCCAAATCTTAAAAATGGGGAAATACTACAAACGACATAGACAATCACAGTCCTTGGAAAAAAGAATTAAATGGGGGCTTTTTAAAACCAAGCCTGCACCTTCCTTATTTTAGGTCAGCTCTAATTACAGCCTCTATCTGTCTCTCTCTTTCTCTCTTTTGTATGTGTGTATATTTTCTCTCTCTGCTCAATGTGTTTACTGCTGTCTGCAGAAAAACAAAAAGAGGGAACCATCCCGGAAACCCAAAACGCGCAACAATGCACCCCTTCTTCCCCCCTCGCCCATCCCCCCAAGCACACGACAGGCCCCAAGTACGCAGCTGAACAGACAGCACAGCGCCAGCGGCTACCGTTTCGCCGATCGTAGAGATCGATTTCAAACCAAGAAGAAGCTCCCCGTAATCGTAACCTCCCCCTTTCCTCCCAAAACCGACCCCTTAAACGCACCAACTACTATCCCTCTGCACTCTCTCATTTATCATTTCTACTATTATGGTTGCTGTTCAAGCTCGTTACTTTCCTCAACCTTTTGTCTAGTGTTTTCTTTTATTTTATCTGTTCTTGCTTCTCTTCTTTTTCGTCCTCCTCCTCCATTGTTCGTCTTCCACCTCGACCGTTTCCTTGAGTTTGAGAACGCTCGGTCCACTGGACAGCTCCTCCCTGAGCTTTCTCCCCCATCCTGCCCTTAATGCTCCTTTGATTGCCCGAAAAAGAAGAAAAGAAAGGATCCGGTTCACTCTCGTACACCTACGCGTTGAGAAAGAGGCCGGCTCGTTAGTGGAGACCTCGTTATTACGGATCGTTCCGGTTTAGGGACCGAGTCAGACGGCGGAAGCACGGTGTATCCGTACGCTGCCACGAGCACTCATCCCACTTCTTTGTATGGAATTGTTATCTTTCCTATCGCCGTTGGAACGCTAATTTAATGCTTCTTCCTTCAAAAAAAAAACATGGTGAATATTTTGTTTATATTTTCTTATACTCTAAAAAAAATATGTGCGTCAACTTTCCAGCAGAACACTCCGATGAGCCAATCGCCGCAGTCGACAGTGGAAACAAACGAAGGGGCCACAAAAATAAAATTTACAACTAAGAAAATAGCTTGAGCAAGACGAAACGCGTGAAACTTCATGCACTGCAATATCAAAAAGGAGACTGTTTTTTGGGTGTGTGTTTTTAGGTCGTAACATATTATGATCTTTGTCGCTGGCCCAGCTGCAGCGTAGATTGCAGCGATTGGCTCAAGTGACTGCATTAGGGAAAAGTATGTTCCCGTGTGTTTTATTACGCAACTATGGTGTCGATAAAATTTTAACGAGATACAGTTTCACGCTTCTTTTTTTTTAGATCCGTTTTGTTTAGTGCACTTTTTTTTTTGACAACTAAGCAACGCCTAAGAGCATCGTAATCATTCTCACTCTCTATCTTCAGTGACAATGACACTTGTGGGTGTCACAGAACGCGTGTGTCTAAAAACTCGCCCCTCGTGAAAACTCTAAATTATGTTTCTTTTTTTTTAACAAGTTTGTTAGGGTCGCGGATTGACTTCTTCGATCAATTGGACCACTTAATAAGTTAACGAAATTTGTTTTAGTGTGCATGCGTACGCAATAACTGTCAAAAAAGAACACTAAAAAATTTTTAGTAGCCTTCCAAATAAAGAAAGCTAAAGACGCTTAAGTATTCGAGCGTTAATCTGTAAAAAAAGGCAGGGTGTTTCTTTTCCTCCTGAAGATGCCATGCACTAATATGCGGGTGGTTGTGTGTAGCTGCTAGTAGTATTCTTAACTCAAGCCTAGAAGAAACATATTTGGAGGGTGGAAAAACCGCATAAGGACGATATGGGAGTAGTTTGTTCTTTGGGACTGTTTCTCTATAGACCCGTTTCTCTGGGGCAGGGGGCGCGAGCCCGTTCGGAAGACTTAAGCAAGACGCGACCATGTTATGCTGGCTACACCATCCGTGTGGCGCTGTAACCTTCGTTTTTGCACGTGCCACGTTTGAATATAAACACCTGTCAGCATCTCTAAATGCGCAAAAACAAAACGTCTAAAAATAAAATAATAAAAAAGAATTGTGCAGCTTGTGGCTACAGCGTCCCATTAAACATAACTTCCATCTTTGTTTTCTTTTATAGCTTCCGCGAGCACGTATGTTTCACTTTACGTGATAGCAAAGCAAATTGTTGTGTGTATGTTTATACAGCCGGTAGTTAGCCTGCCTCAGTGAACGTCTGATGTTTCAGCTGTAGATGAGCGATTTAGCCAGTGCGGTACAACCGCTAACCTGGGGTTTTTAACGTGCATCACGCAGTTGTGATACACGACCGCACGCCGGTACGATGCTCATCCAAATCGAAATGGGCAGGGTGGGGATTGAGCCCAGGATCCTGGGTTCTGCAGCGCGAGCTTTCGCTCCACGTGCTCCGAGCTGGTGTGCGCAAGCCCACTCGGCCACCGATCCCCCTTTACGTGATAGCGAAGCCGAAGCTACTCGCAAGAGCGCGTCCTCCTGAACGATGCTCGCACTGCACGATCGCGCGTCCTTGGCAAGGACGCTGAAATCTCGCAGCTCGCTCTTGTAGCCTCTGCTACGCTGGCACTTAGAATGGAGCGGAGTATAAAAAACTGTAGTGAGGAAGCGTAATAACGCATGTTCGAAACGCAAGCCAAATATTCTATTTTTTCTCGCCTGGAGCGGTGCTCAAACACAAAACTCTAAAAAAAAGACAGGTTTGGGCCCGCAAACTTTTTTTATATAATTAAATTTGGTAAGCCCGTGAAATACTGGATGCAACCAATTACTACACATACACTGTACTCCGTTCACCCTTAAGCTTAGACTGCAACCAAAGCTTAAAGCGCGAGCTAGCCCGCGCTCCTGGCTTTGATACATTTATTTCTAGAGCGAGCGTTCGTTCTTTGGAAAAATGCTTCGAAGCAGCAAGCTCGAGTTCCCATGCTTATGGCATTGGCCGCAGTCTCAGCTTAAGGATGAAAGGAAAACGAACGTTTTCAATGTTTACAAAAATCACCGGCCTCACGCACTATACTTCGTTTCAGCTCAAGTCAATACGCAACCGATGCTACAAGCGCGAGCATGTGGCCCTGAGCAGTTCTTGCACTGCACGAGCGCGCGTGCTTTGCAGGGACGCTGAAAGCTCGAAGCTCGCGCTTGTAGCATCAACTGCGTCGGGACTTCAGCTGAAACGAAGTATAGATCACAGTGTCGCGTGCATAACGCAAAAACACTACAATGAACGCGCCCTCGTACGCGTTTATGGACAATGTGTATAACTAAGTCTTCCCCTTTCCTTTTTGGTAAGCGTACAACGCATATTTACTGCATTCCGCGCGCGAAAACCGCCGCATAACAGTAAAACCACGTTTTGTAGTACAGTTGTCCAAGATATGAGGAAGAGCAACAAAGCACAATGCACCCAGAGCTGTCTGTAGGTCACTCCCTTGAAGCCCCCCGCCCAAAAAAAAAGTATGCACGGACACGCAATCACATAACTTTGTTACGGGCCACTTTCCCCCCAATGAAGCCAGGCAGTGGCGCACGCGAGGCGAAAAGTTTTACCGAGGCAGCTAATCTCGCGAGGGTTGCCGGAAACATCCGAGATATGGCGGTGACTGACCGAACAGGTCAAAAACTGGTCACTACGTAAAAACGACACAAAAAACAAGAACAAACAGTAGGAGCGGATACACGGAGCGCTCCGTGCTTCCAGTGTTCCTCGTGTTCGGCGTTTTTACGTAGTAATCGTGTGCCAGCTAGCCTGCTTGCACGTCCTGTTATAAAGATAGGTCGCTGTTCGTGTGACTCTGTACACCCAAGTCTTGACGGCAGCCTCCCCCCCCCCCCAACCTTCATACCATTCATTCTCAGACAATAAAACAAATACGTAGTCACGCCTTAGGCACACAGCCTCTCTCCCTCCGTTAATAATATGCTAATTTCAGATTGCCCGCTTGATCGAATATCTGGATCTTTCGTTATGGCAGAAATGTTTTTTTTTCTCTAAGTACGGTTTGATCGGGACCATCGAAAGTGCAACGATTAATAACACGATCGTACGCATTCGACATGTAGCATATGGGGAAGAAAGTAAGATAAAAGGATGTACTTTAGAAAAACGTTCGACCAACGCCTGTGGAAAAAAAATCACAAAAATAAAAAAGATCAAGGAGCGAAGTGTGTTTCGAGTTTAAACATATTCCTGCACGAAATAAGATGACCCTCCAATCTGCCGCCCTGCGGGCCTGCTAGTCAGTATAGCGAGGCAAGCATGATTAAATGAGGGTATTTTTAATTGAGGACCGTGTAAAACAGGGCTCGGGAGGGTTCCTAGTCAGATATCGTCCTTTTTAAAAAAATCCAGAAAGAGGAGAGAAAAATAACGAGAAAGGGATGAAGAAGGCACATTCCACGTCGATACGGAAAGTTTACGAGGGTTCAGAAAAGAGGTAGAGGGAAGTGCTTTTGTTGTTTTCTTTTATCGCAACGCTTGCTTTGTTGCGACCCAAAGTGTCGCTTCCTGCACTTTAAAAAAAAGCAAACAAAAAAGTAAAGCCGAAGCCGTCCTTCGGGACGTTAATGGTGGGTTTATTGAGATAAATTAAGGATGTGCCTCTGGGGGCGGGAGGTTATCCGCTTCGAACCGAGAGGAAGAGGGGAGGAGGAAAGGGGAAAGGGGTGCGCAGCAACCGATCGCCGAGAAGGAAAGCGCGTTGAAAATTATAGACGCGCGGAGTATTTGAGATTTTAACTGACTCGCTATCCTTCTGCCTGGGTGACTTTTCGATGCTCAGCGACGCCTTAAAAGAAAGAGAAGAAAAGTCGCTTCGGCGTGAGTATTTTGAGCAAAGAGGGAAACTGGAATGTAACTATCGGAACTATAGTGTAATGACGAGAAGACAAGGCGCGAAAGCCGGAGTAGACTGATTCTCAACTTTTTTCTATCTCGCATTAGCGCTTTTCTTTCAATATCCCCGTCGAAAACGGTTTTTGTAGATACAAACAATACTTCAACAGTAGTCCATACTATCTGAAGGCAATAGTTTTAATAATTTTTGTCTCTGGAGCGTAGAATCAACAGCTTAGCAGATATCTCAATTCAAGATGAGATGGTAACTTTCAAGATGTTATTCGTACCAATTATTTACCACTTCGTAGTTCTCAATTGCTCCTCTTTCGGTAGCTGCCAGGCCATTGTAAAAACTTCACTTTACGCCAAGAAAAGAAGGTTCCTTTACTCAAAAGCATAGCGTCGTTAGCCACTCACTAAGTAAGGGCTGCAAACTCTATAAACATGTTTTGATTGTTTCTAGGAAAGTTTTGATTAATTTTTTTATGTATATGGAAAGTTTCCTCAATTTACGTTTTCTCTGTATGTTTGTAGTCGCACACCTAGTCAAATCAGTCTTAAATTAGTCGTGTATATTTCTCTCCTTATTATACTTCCGAGAAAAGCAACGATGTGCTGACATGTCGCCGCGTGAGTAGCAGAGTTGCCAACGCTTAGGCTGCAACGTGGAGGAACAGGGTTCGACTACTGCTTGACCCGGTTCTTACTTTTATCGAGCATGTTCTTCTTCAAAGTTCCCACCCGTTCTCCTCTTTCATCATGTATTCTGGTTGAGAACATTCCCCAAGCTTCGGGGAAGTCGCCCTTCTGTCGCGAACGCAGGATGCGTGGTACTTTCTTCTTTAGGTGTGTAGACGCAAGTTTTCGCCTTATTAATCCTTAATTTTCAGTTCCTTATTTATCGTATTGTTTTTTTTTATTATTGGTGGCAATACTGTCAGCACGTTGCAACAATTGTCTGTATGTTTTAGCCGCTTGATGAAAAGACATCCGAGAATCGCTTGCTCGAGTGTCGATATATGCACGACTACGAAATACCGCATAGATTCCTAAAGCATGAAAATAATTGGGGTATCTTTAGGTATATGTATCATTACCTCTATTACCTGGGCGGTCTGTCGAGACTAATTTGTGTACTCTTTTTTTTAGAATATGCCACGCCTATTGTTATGAATAGAGGTCAGGAAGATACATTTTGATATGTGGAAAGCGTTCGACAGAGTTAGTCATGAATTGTTAATACGTAAAATGTCTTCATATGGAGTTTGTCGGGATTTATGCGGGTGGTCTGAAAGCTATTTGTCATTTTCTTCGAACACTGTTCCGAATTATTTTGTTCGACATCGGATGTTCCTCAAAAATCGATTGTGGGCCCCCTTTTGTTTTTCATATTTATTATGATAAAGCGCCTTGTGTAAGTAGTTTTAAACTGATACTTTTTTTCTAGTGGTATTAGGTTATTTATGAGCATTCGTACTATTTTAAAGTGTAATATACTACAAAATGATGTGTCTTTAATTCTCCAGAGGTGTAAGCTAAATCAACTGTCTCTCAACCCCCAAAAAACGAAAGTGTTATACTTTTACCGACGGCATGCTGTTGCTGATTTTACATATAATCCCGACGAAATACCAATAGAGCGTGTATTAATCATAAAACATCTTGGCGTGTGTGTTGATAGTGGTTGAACTTTTAGAAAACGTATATCCTTTGCCGTGGGCAATGCCTATAAAATGTGAGGAATAGTATCTCGATTGACGAAAAATTTTAGGAACCCCCACTCTTTTATGTGTCTTTTCAATTCTTTAGTAACGTCACGACATAAATTAGCGTCTGTCACGTGGAACCCAATATCTAAAACGCTGGCAATGAGCACTGGAAATGTACAGTAGAAGGTTATTCGAATTGTATATGATATCTTCTTTGAGCGCCGATTTTATTATACCCATGAATATATACTAAAAATGTTTTCACTTCCACTTTTGTCTACCAGAAAAACTGTTCGTGACTTTGTGTTTCTGGATATTCTTATAAATGGGGCAACTGAATCTGCGCAGCTTCTTGGGAAAGTTCGCTTTCCTGTTCATTTACGTGTAACCAGACATTTTTTAGTTTTTATGTTCAATGGCCTTGTAACTCTTCACTGGCGCTGTAACATCACTTTCTCGGATCCAGTCATTGTAAAACACCACCGCTCCGCCTCACCTGGACATTTCGTCATCAATTACTTTGTCCCGCCGCCAATTCAATCAGCACTTATCTGCCTCTTAATTTGTTCTAACTGTTGCTTGGTAATTTTTTTTCTGCTTGTTGACGATGGTGTACCAAAGTGAAGATCCTCTTGGTTATTTTTGGACACCTAAATAAAGAATATTATTATTCTATTATTATTATTATTATCAAGCCGCTTTGTTTTGTGTAGTTCGCAGCGCTTTCCCAAGTGTGGTATAATACAACCGCGCGACAGAACGCAGTAAACAACATCGCACTGCAGTTTTGACATTATTGCTAAATTAATTATCCAATCTTCAAGCTGCGCACGAGGGCAATAGTGTAATCGCTGCTCGTGATCCGCATTAAATATTCTAAGCTAGCTCCTGTTTTAAACGGTAAAAATTGGCCGCTTACAAGAACGCGCATTAGAAGGCAGCCAAAACAATTGTTCATATAGTCAGCATATGTTGTTGCTGTTTTTAGCGATGACTGAAATTTATTTATATTCGGAACTGAAATCAAATTACAGTACAATCTCGATAAACGGAACCTGAAGGGACCAGGAAAATCTGTTCCATTTATCAGGAGTTTCATTTACTGAGAGTATGTAGTGTAGGTACACTAAAAATGTTGAATGCCAGCTTAAATGCTGTTTCCACAAGTGCACAATTTGTAAACACCAGCAAGTGAATGTAGAAGGCAAAATAATGACACAAACACCAAATTGCTGCTTTTGTATATTCACACAAACCGTGTAAAAACGTTGAAGCAATATTCATGTTCTCCATTTCCCTCTTTCCCTGCTCTCCAGGGTGTCTCTAAAACAATCACTCACTGAGTAGGCAAAAACGAGGAGATCTTGGTTTGTTTAAGATCCAGCAACCTTTTCTTTCGAATGACGTCATCCATGGCCGAGAGGTTCTGTAGGTGGACTTCGTTCCAAGCCCCGTTTTTGTGAAGCAACCGCCATCGAAATCATTAATGACTTCGATCTTTTTTTTCTAACGTGAGCGCACGGTGTTGTCGCTTCGTGGCCGCCATCGCAGAAAGTAGGACACTAGGCCTAAGATGCGAGCAGAAGCCTTGTTGAGCCAAGCCTACCCAACATAGCCACTTATGCGTAAAAAATGAGAAAAGAAAACTCCCAAAAACCATGCGTACATGCTAATTTTGGGCAATAAAGCTAATAAATATTAAGAACATTTTTAATACTGTTTTATTACTCAAGAGTTATTTTTCTTTTCTGCGATAGCGAAAATATGTCGGCGACACAGTTTCGTTTTCGGTTCCGTTTACCCGGAGCCGCGAGAATTTGAGTTCCGATTAACGGGATTACTTTTACATTGCATGAATACAAAACCAAACAACTCCGAGATAGTTGTTTCGTTTAAGCAACAATTCCGTTTAAGCGATTTCCGTTTAACGAGATTCTACTGTATTAAGATATAACAAATTTGAACTCAATCAACTTATCAAAATCACACTAGTCGGTGCCAATAAAGAAATGCAGAAGGGCAATTTTGTCTAAAAAAACTAAAAGAAAAGTAGGCTAAATCAACGAGTTAAAATAAAAATTCAAAACAACTCGGAAGCTAAAGAACCATCCATTAAACCCGAGCGTCAATGCATCCTGAACTACTAGAAAATTAAAACCCGCGGGGCCTTCGTGGCCACTACTAACCAGCTGGGAAGAATCCCGCGCCAATCTGAACCGTTTGCGCAGCCCTCAAAGCGGACGCCCTCCCAAAGCGAACTCTGAACGACAGGATGCAGCGCCACGCTGTAGAAAAAAAAATGCCCGCGTGTCCGCTTTGCCGCAGAGCAATCGGAGATCCAATCGCTGGAACACACGAAGCATAAAGCACGAAGGTAGGAAGAAGAGGAAGCGACGTACCGGCTCGAGCCAGCCAAACGAAAAAATTCCTAGTGGAGCCGAAAAGTCGAGGTCGCGGCCGGTGGCAACGACTCCTAAGGGTGACCAGCACTGTTGGCGCCAAATCAGCAGTCCTTTCCGTCCAATAACTTATTTTAATTTTGATCAATTTTTTTTTTGCGGTGGTTTTATTATTGGGGGCGTGTCCCTCTAAACCGGAAGTTTCCTCCGGTTTTATCCCTAGTGACGTCACGTCGCCTCCAGAAGGTTCCTACCTCCCTGATCTAAAGGAAGCTAGATGAATGTCGAGTGCGGAAATGTGTCCATGCTCCGTTTCATTTCACGTCCGACCGCAAGCAAAGCTAGGGTCCGATGGAGTTTATCGAGTAGTGCTAAAACCGATCACGCACAGAGTAACGATGACCGCCGTGACGATGCACTTTTGGGGCTGTTTGATTGGCCCCATCGGATCCTAGCTTTGGTGGCAGTCGGACTTAAAGTGAAGAGAGGTAGAGACCAAAAACTAGGCTTTGCGGTGGGTGTGCACATTTGATCAAAGTCAAATTATGCTCGGGCTTGTGGCGCAGACTTCTTGTCTAGCTCAAAATTGTTTTAAAGTTTTTTTTTCTGCTTTTTTTTTTGCCAAAATTTCACTGATTTTTTTTTTTACTTCTCGGCAGATAACAAGGCACGCTAACGTTATTTTAGACTTTTTTTATTACACGTAAGAAACAGAGGCATTCAGGAGCACGCGGACATGCTAAATTGCAAGGTCGTGCCGCACTCTGTGCGGCGATAACGCTCGCACAAAGTGACGATCGACTTTGCGACATCACGCTTCTGGCTGTGCTTGGTTAAGCCCATGGGCTCCTATAGAGCCGGTTGCATTGGGACTTGGAGTGAAATGGAGTAAAGTTAAGAGTAGGTTGCAGCATCATAACTGCTGGAGGAAGTCTGTACTTGAGGACCCAGAAACAAATACTGATACAATCCTATCTTTCTGCCGTTACCGGAAAAAATAGCATTCCGTAGCGCTATTTTTAACATTTTGTTCGAGACTGGTGTTTACAAAATAGAAAGCCCCGCCTAATGCTCAAAATGTATCGGAACATTGGCCATTAAGTAGAGTTATAGCTCAAGTACCACAAAATATGGCTAGCCCACCTGTTAAATTTAAACAAAATTGTGAGTTTTTTATATTTAATTTTTTTTTTGTTTGGAATAAAAGAAGCGTCTGCGGAGGAGGAATTTCCTTCGATGCCGCTCGGGTTGGCTTGCCATCCATCGCAGAGATTATGTTCTGTATGTCTGGTGCAGTATTCTGCTCTCACCGTACGCGTCGAGCGAGACACTTGAGCACAGCCCGCGATGTGGCATCTCTGCTCGAGCACGTCAGTCCTCTGCATACGAGCCCTTTTGCACGTACACCGCCCGAGTTCGTTCTGATGGTTCGGATCAAACGAAAAGCACAGCAACGCAGTTGTCGGTTCATCGTCACTTTTTAACCGTGGGCGTGTTTTGTCTAGACAGGAGAAACAGATTCACGCGTGCCTACAAATTGAGCAGCGCGACAGAACTCAAGAGATTCGGTTTTGGAACGAGGACAAAAATGGTTAGGGCTAAGTCTTCCGGACAAAGGTCTATTTGTGTGCCACTTGTCGTCTGACGCTGTAATAAACGTGACCACGCTGGCCACTAAAAATCGACCTTGTCGCAACGTGCTCGACGGAACAAAACAACGTCCTTCTTTTTTCTTTTCTTTCTCAGCTTCCAAGGATTTAGCATTGTCGGTAATCTCCATCTCGACTGCCCCTACCTCGGAGAGTTGACACCAGCTAGCATCAATATCGCTGAATATCCTAGGGGGTCGCAACATAACGCAAAGAAGACAACCAGTAACCAATCAAAGCCACAGCGAGCAGTCGTAATTAGCCATATCACGTTGTTCTTAAGCTGTCACTGGCGTCACGAACATTACCGCTGGCCCGTTTAAAAAACAATGTAGCAAGAACGCGTTGTGCCACTATATTCTTCAAACCAAAAACAAAAAAAACAATCAACCGCCAAGAATGCGCTATGCGACAGCACTGTACAGGGGAGAGTACCAAGCAAACGCTACTGGTTAACATTGGCACCTCGGCATTGAGCCTTGTATGTTGCGACAATATATGTCGGAATGCCGTACGTACGAATACGTGCACCAACAGCTCACCCACTGTAAATACAAGTTGCATACAAGTCTTAGACTCGACCGACCACGTATGTGTGTTAACTAACACTATCTTTTTTTAAGCTAAGTGTATATTTCTCTCTTTCTCTTTCTCTCTCTCGCTCTCCCTAGTTGCTGTTATTTGCATTCATCCATTTACACTGCCACAAATGAGTAGTTACACAACTCCTTCTTTGTATCTTTTTAAAAAAAATAGTGTATATACGGATTGAATACAAAAGCGAAACTTGGCACAACTGCATATAAAATAATGTCAAAGCATCCGCACTTGACTTGAAACAAGGAAGAATAAAACACATAGGGACGGACACACAGAGACAGGACAGTTCTTTCAATTAGCATTGAAAGAATTGCTAATTGAAAGAACTGTCCTGTCTGTGTGTGTCCGTCTCTATCTGTTTTATTCTTTCGTGTTTCAAGACATCTGTGCCAACCTGCTCTGTGTTTGTGTTCGCACCCGCATTTATTTTCTATCAAATATTTTCTTTCCTTTATACTTTTACAGAAGTGCAAGCTTGAATTTTACTCTGACAGCTAATGCATCCACCAAAGCCACCGATGAAAAAAAAAATATTGAAACTACCATTTGTATTTGTAATATGCACACACAAAAAAACATTAATCATATATAAAAAAATTCTGCCAAGCGTTTTGCGTTGCAGAGTTTAGAAGCCATAAACGCAGCTTTAAATACATGGCATGCGCGTTGTTGCGTTATTTCAATAGTTGCACCACAGCGGGCGTGGCTACAGAGATCCTTGACGTCATCCAAGCACCAATAGAAACATTCGATGCGTCAAAATCATTTCTTCTGTCGTCATCATAGTTCGCAATATAATTCGACAAGGAAAGCGCTCTTAACAAAAAAAAATTACCAGTTTTTTTTTCTTTTTTGAGCAGGTTTGGTGTTTATTGTTGGTAAGAGCCAACCAAGACGCGTGGCATTTCTGCTCGCGTCACACTTTTACATCAAAAATCAAACAAAACTGCAATTTCTGCACGGTGCACAGCGTCGCGGATTTAAGGCTTAGGGGCGACGGGTTTGAAGTTAATATGTTTCGGCTAAACTCCCGGCACGGTACGCAAGCTCGACGCTCATATCGTGCCACGGGAATATTTGGGGAACGTGAAATCACTCAGTTCGAACGAGCCAATAACGTTTCTGGTTGGTGGCCTCCTTCAAATAATATTATTGCCCTTCTATCCGACCCACCAGAAAGTTACAAATCTCTTGCAAATGAAAATTTAGAAGAAAAAAAAATACCTTAAAATATGGAGTTTAACAGCGCGAATTTGGGAACCGCGACATCTAGGTGACAAAGCTCATAACACAGATCTCGCCCTTTACTTTCGTTTCAAGTACGATTGGGATGCGGTCTGTCAATAGCGGTTCAAATCGAATAACGCGCTGCGTCCTCTCTTTTGAAGGGTTAAGCTAAGGAGAATATTCCGCTATTCGAATCGAAGCACGATTTGCACACCCCTACTGAAAACATGACAGCTCTAAGCGTGAAAACTTACCAAGTAATAAACAGTTTTTATATATATATATATATATATATATATATATATATGAAAGCTTTTACGCTGCACACGGCGGCTTGACCTTTCTAGCAACAAATTGTCCGTTGACTTTTTTTATTTTTTATCTTTTCTTTTAAAAAATTCAGAGTGCGTCCCGGTCAGAGAGTACCGACGCCAGAAGTCTCCCAGCACTAAGTCACCCGGATTCGCTCGTTTATAGAAGGAAGCGGGCAGGAAGCCCTCGACACAAAGAAGCGTTCGGCTCTCGCGCGGTAGGAGCGACGGAGAAGCCCTCCGAGAGCGGGTTACCTGCTTGAGGAAAGCGAGCTCGCAGTCGTCGACGCGCATGCGACCCCGATGCCGGTGGAAGAAGGACGGGCAGCCCCTTTCTGCGTACAGCCTCCAGTCGAACAGCACCGAGGGGCAGAGCCTCGTCAGGCCGTCCAATGCCATCACCATGTCGAACGCTTAGGCCTAGCACCGACCACCGTCGGCGAGATGCTCGTTGCCAAGGGAGCTCTCCGCCGCCGTCGCGCACAGTCCCCAACGCAAACTGCGGCCCCAACAGCGCCGCCCGAAGCTTACTTCCCG
Organism: Ixodes ricinus; assembly: GCA_037355805.1. Taxonomy (NCBI): domain Eukaryota; kingdom Metazoa; phylum Arthropoda; class Arachnida; order Ixodida; family Ixodidae; genus Ixodes; species Ixodes ricinus. The sequence goes on along the minus strand of JAZHYW010047366.1, from coordinate 209,008 downwards.
ATCTCCCGACGCGGTGCAGCCTTCGCCGAACCCCAACGCATTCCGTGGTCCGCTGACACGCCGAAAACGCCGCCGCCGTACGCCGCAACACCGGCACGAGCGACGGATCCAGCAGTCTTGGCCGCCGAGGCGTCCGCCATCTTCAGCGCCTCCCGCGTCATCTCTTCCCTCTTTCTCTTCCCGGTGCTCCCCTCGCTCTCTTACGCGGCCCTGGAGCTATATTTAGCCCCGCTCCGGACTGGGATTGGAGGAGCGAGCGCCTTCTCCACTCGGCCGCCGTCGGCCGCCGCGCAGCGTCCCTCTCGTGCGCCCGAACCACGAGCCGATGCCGCGGTGGTTGGCGGCCCCCGGGTAGCGCCCGCCGCAGCGGGAAGTAGACGCGGACCGGGCCGCCGGCCAATGAGAAACCGGGCCGGATATGACGTCCGTAACGGCCCCCGTGACGTCAACGAGGACGCCCGACGCAAGGAGGCGCTGGGAGAGCCCGGGCGCGGCGCAGGCGCTGATCAGAGTCGCGGTCGATCTACTCTTCGTCTGTTCCTTTAAGCGAATAAACAAAACAACAAAAAACCATTTTGCCTGGGCTCGTGGTCCCTACGTGTGCGCGAGTACGTGTGCATACAAGAGGCGTACGTGAGCAAGCTGTCGTGTATAGGTTATTTTTATACAAGCATAAACATAGAAGACGTCAGAGGCTATATAAGAGTTATCTCCGTAACACGAAGGGCAATAATTCACCGTACATGAGCAACGCAACAATAGGTTTGTTAATTTTCATTGTCCTTATCAACTGTCGCCGTCCACAAATGAAATAATAAAACTGCGCGCAATAGCGGTACGGAGTTGTTTCCCTATCACTATAAACGTAGGCATACGCGTGCTAGCAAAATCATAGCTGACCTCAAGTGACGAAAGCCTTTCCCCATTTATTCCTCTTTTCGTTGAGAAAAAAAGCATATAACGAACAACGCGAATGCTAGCAGCCCACGCAACAACGCAATAATGTTGGGGAGAAAAATATCAGCAAAATATGGGGGCGGGGGGGGGGGGGGCAAAATGTTTCCCTGCCAATTTCCGATACGAAATACACGGCCGCGCTATGTCATTCCGCGCCAAGAGTGCTGGGGGCTCTTGTCATGTGCCGCCACAGCAGCAGCAGCCCATTTCGAGCGAGCGCGCACATTCTTCAGCCCCAATAACAAGTCGTACGTCGCGCCAACGCGGGAACTACAACGCGCACGAACCATGGGTCCAACAACGCCGCTGGGGAAAACCCGGGAGGAACAAGGAAAAAGAAAAGAGGCGCACAGAAAGCGCGATGACAGTAGTACTGCGGGAATTCTAACCCGGAGCCGAGTCGAAAGTGATAGCGTCGTCGAATTACAACGCTCAGTCTAGTCACTTTGTCCCGTTGGAAACACACAAAAAAAAAGGCCGCAAACGTCTCTTTCTCAACAAAACCAGACGCGCAAAAATATGGCCTCGAACACACGCATGTCGAAACGCGTGCATACACGCGTGCACGTACGCACGACCGCACACAAAAACACGTAAAATGTCGGATCGCTTTGTAGCATAAAAAGAAAAAAAAATGTTGCAAACACCACGGATGCAAAAACATAACCTCGTACATAGAGGGTGATGAAGCTTAAAAAAAGAGCTTGCTGAAACATTAAAAAAAATACTCCGTGACGAAATGAACTCTTAACGGCTTCCACGCATTTAGAAAAATGAAAATAAAATAAAAAGAAAGATTGCATCGTGTCTTACTCGAAAGTCACGCAAAAAAATGAGAAAAAAAAGCATAAAGAATTTTTAACAAACACGAGCGTGAAACCAACCGCTCGTGTGTAGCAAGCCACTGTTCGGCGGTCTATATATACACACGCGCTAACCTCCGCCGGAGACCGAGGCGTGGGGAGAGTCGGAGCTTCCCCCGCAGTGCGTGCTTTTCCGCAGCACTAGTCTTGATGCGGCGAAGCCCGCATCCAGGGGGAGCAGGAAGCGTGGTTCGAGAGCACCTCTCGATCACGCACCGTTCTTCGCAAGCATACGTACGGGAAGAAGAAAGAAGACACTCACGCTATGTGTTCTTTCAATGGCGTCGTTTTTTTTTCTATATATCCCGATTTAATACAGAAAGTTTTCAAATTTCCCTTGGAGGCAAATCATTGAGTGTATCGAATGAACATTCCTGCCAAAGACAAACATAATGTCGAGGTATTTCTAAACAGAGAAGCTTTAAATAACTTATATAATGTCGCGTTTATTCCAAGTATACACAGTGAAATGTCTATATAGAACTCGTCCTCCGAACTTGGTAACTTCACTAATCACAGTTTTGTCTCGTCAGCGATCGGATGCAGTAACGTCCCGATTGTTGTGTTCGGTTTCTCTCTTTCTCTCTCTCTCTCTCTATCTCTCTCCTCTCTCTCTCTCTCTCTCTTTCTCTCTCTCCAGCACGTTAAAAAAAAGTACGCTGATAACTCAAAGACGAGAAAGACTACATTCAGCGTGTGACTCATGGAATGTTTCTGAACGATGTCTAAAAATTCACGCTTTCAGATGCTCTTCAGGCTGGACTCCATGCAGCGAATATGCGGTGTACGACAAAAGAAATTCGCCCGGCGGCAGGTTGCTTCACCGTTGACGTAAACAGCCGCTCTAGTGACGCAACGTGTAAAGGAAACGCCGCCGGGCAAATTTTGCCGCTTGTTTCGAAGCATATTCGCCGCATGGGCACTTCAATACGCCTCACTCGAGTGGTAGTATTCAAAAGGCTTCTTGCGCACGACCGCCATGCTGGTTTTTCTTTTTTCTTTTTTCAATAAGGATGTTTGAAGTAGGCATAACGAAATGACGTTCAGAGGTCGTGTTAGCTTGACAAGCACGTTACCTGAATCTTGAGCTGTGGAAGACCAACACGCTCCATTCATCATTCAATACTCTTTAGAATAATCCCATTTGTGTTTGCTTTTGCGATGAATTATGAACGGCGAATGTTAAAACACAAAATCTTTAAAAGTTCAATTTTGTTTGTATTCTTAGAAAGTTATTGTTCCACATTTTTGGTGAAATTCCAAACACGTGTAGTCGTCACGGTTACGAATGACTAAAATGTGCAGAATCATTATTTCTTTTTATAGCTCTTCACTGTCAATGTGCCCGGGGTAGATCATTCTGATAACATTTGCGAGAACATAATCTCCCAGAAAGATTTCACGTATTTAAACCTGTGCGTCGTCTTTAAACAAAATAGGCTATAAGATATCGCCTCAAGCTGTATTACGGAGGCCCACATTGGCTATTAATATTATTATTATTGTTTTTGATTTTTTTTAATTGGAGGCTCACAAAGACCACTGAAAGTAACAAACACGAGAATACTGCGACGATCTTGCTAGTTCCCTACAGAAACCGCGGGGCACTATCCAATTAACACTTTTACTTAGTACTTTTACTTAGTGCTGTAAAACTAGCATAGCTTGAATTGTGCGGTTGTTTCATAATCGAAAAATGTTTCTGATATTTCTCTATTAGACTCACCATCGGGTCCTGACTATACTTTGTCTAATATTTGCGCAATGTTTAGATCTTGCTTTTTCTCGGGCTATGGTGCGTGAAAGCTTTTTGAAAACCGGCACTTCGCACCTGGGGTTCTGGAAGTTCTGCGAAGAACTTGCGCGATCAAATATGGTGTTTCCAGTAACGTGTGCCGAGATTAAAAAAACAGTAAAATTAAGAACAAACAAAGTAAGTGTAAACGTAACTGAATATTTTTTTTACCGGAATGTTGCCTGTGCAAGGTAAGACACCTGTTTTCACTACATAACACCGACTTGAGACAGTTTGTTAAACAAATTACAGCGTTATAACAGTGTTCTTTCGGAAAATGACCCAAATATTTCGAACTCACGTCTAACAATAAACCGTATCCATAGCTCTTCCAATGTCCAGCTGATCACAAGGGGTCCCTCTCCTGGACGTGTTCCTGACGTCGGCGCCTAACTCTTTCGCGAACGTATTCGAAGCATACTTGAGAAACATACTTATCCGCGAAGCAGCGCCTTAATTGCATATGGGCTCCCCCGTCAGAATTTCCATAATCGATCGGTCGATTCAAAGCTAAAACAAAAACAAAAAAAAGAACTTAATATAAAAAACGTGGTTCGGACCACAAGCACGCTGAGCACGCCATCGAAAACGCAGTGAACCAATATAGAAAGAACGCATAGTGAAACATTTAACACCACTAAGCAAATTCTTTCTTTCTTTTTTTCTTTTTTCGCAAAATGAGAAAACTATGCAGTGCGGGTCAAGTGAAGCAAACCTACTTTAGATAAATTCCGCAACATCAATTTCGCAGTGTACGGCACTGTAATTTACAATAAGATGCAGGCTGTATGGGCGGGGCCGTGTTCTTGAGAAAACATGAATGAAACAACTTTCTTCGGTTAAAAGTTAAGAATTAAATCCACGCAACGTTCGTAACAATCTATAATGTAAATTTCCTTCCCTTTTTTTAGTTTTTCTCGTTTTTTTTTTTGGTGGGGAGGGTTTAATGTCGGTTCGAGATTGGCTCGAGATTAGCTCGCTAAAGATTGGCCACGCCTAGCATTTCTTGAGCTGTCTCTGACTTTAAAGGTCGAAAGGGCTTAAGCTGATGTCATATTTGGTTTGTAACGTTTGGTGAGGGCTAGATTCTCCTTGGATACTTGCCACAAAGCAAGCGATGCCGTCTAGTCGCACCTTTGCGAAAAACGGAATATTGCCCTCTGTGTTGAGTATTCAACTACTCGCCAGATACACCATCAACTTTTAATAAAATAATAAAAAACGCTATTTCTACCTGAACTTCCGCAAACTCGAAATCGGGTCCTAATTTGAAACGACAAATGCTAGAACGTACTAAAGGTGGCCTACGCTCGAACTACGAACACAGAGTCTATTGTGAAACTTCAGGATGGCTTAAAAGCCTTCACGAAGCTCCCATTGTGACCAGGGGCACGGCAGCGGGTCTTCATTGTTCGATGTCTATTTTAAAATGCTATACTACCGTGTTTGCATTTTAGGTGCTCATTGAATCTCGGTTCACTGAGATCAATTCTCAAAAACACGCTCAGTTTATATAAACCCGGGCCCGCATTGACATGAGCGGATTCTTTCTCTGCAAACCTTTCGTGAAATGGTCGCTTTCACATCAGCTGCTCCACGCTTACAAACAATGGCGACGTTTCTAACGAATCTGCTCGCAAATATAAAAGGACGTTATTTTTTTTCTCTATAGTCTCACAATTGAACCGACCAAGCTCAATATTCAGAACTACTTGTTTTGTGCTACGTAAGTGCAAGCAATGTATACGACTCGCTTAATCATCCGAATCTCGCATACAGCATGCATTGTAGAGTAAAAAAAACGCAAATAATTTTCGGTTATACTTATTTTGGGGCCACTAAGAAGATCAAAAGAACACCTTAAAAGATAAGCAGACCAACCATATACGTCTTCCAAATTTTGTGACGTCTTATAAACCATTAATCCGTGGACACCAGAAATTCAGTCAACAATTTGTCGTTTCTTTTGTTAATATTTACTCTTCTTTGTGCACTTTACTGTACAATCGCAATATTCCAGCACAATGTGCAGCTTCTAGATTCGGCATTAGAAAAATACAAAATGAAGAGAGTTCTACGAAGAACAAACCGTTAAATTTAAAATCTTCTCCGTGTAACAAAAAGGTCGCAGTTATTTTTTTATGAGGTCTGACCATCGTAGATTCTACTTAATTTAGATCACGCGTAGTCAGTACAATGCCCGACACAGCACAAACATGTCGCCTACGATTTTATTCGTTTTCTTTTCACGGCTGAAAGGCTTTCGTCAAAACTACTCGTGTAGTCGAATGTGGTTATGCTGTGCCTCAACTTAGGAGAAAACTTTTGTTGTCCACCCTATGCACGTATAATGTGGGATATAGCCTCAATGTTAAATTCGCTTTATATTTCGCAGTGTAGACTTTGCCGAGCGTCAACTATTACGTAAATAAGTATAACAAAAAACACTCTTGCGGTTAAGAAGAAATCTACGTAAATAAAAATAAATAGAATACACTTGAGGTTACGAAGAAAGCGACGCAGAGCAGCATGTTTGATCGAAAGTCGTTGATTATGCGTTTTAAAACATACACTTATGCGACAAGTTAACAGCTTCACTCCGAACGCCAACTCTTCTGGTTTTAGGGCCTCTATCTTAATTTAGAAAAGTTGAAGGTCCTGATCAACTGTTGTTTGTACAAAAGGCATAAGAACGAATCCATAAATAGATATATTACTCAACACCCTATCCACTGCGAAGCTTGTACAACGAGCCAAGAATTAGGACTAGACATTTTAGGCGTAGTGAGGTTAACCTTGCATGACTGTACCTTATTGAAAATGTCGGCCCCCATTTCGCTAAAAAACATAGCGGATAATCAGCCGCCAGTTTGTACCTTTCAGTGGCTTAATTTCTTGTTCCAAGTTATCGATACCAAATTCGACAGCTTGTGTAGTTTGCAGATGTGCAGCGCCTCTTGAAAGTATTGGTAACTCTAGACCGCCCTGCTTTATTTCGACTGGACATACCACTGCTGGATGTTTGTCTAATTGGAATTGTGCGAACGTGCATTTGTTTTTCGTCTGTCACACTAGGAAAACGCAATTTTATTATGATAATAAAATTAATGCAAAGGTGCAAGCGAGCTGGACAAGAATAATGATAATAATTCCTAAAGAAGGGGAACAAGTGGACAAAGGACGTCTAACCCCTGGTTAGCTCAGTTGGTAGAGCGCTCCACTGGACCAGGTGGAAGAGTTTCGATTCCAGGACCAGGCGGATTTTTTCGGTCACGCATCAGTCACCTAGCTGTGTTTGGAAATTTGTGTTTGTCCTTTGTCCCGCTTGTTCCCCTTCTCCAGAGATTATTATCAGCAATTTTATATTTTATTTATTCTTCCCTTCAACTGGAAGGCAAGACTACTATCAGTCTGTGCTACAGCCGTGACTGTAAAGCGTTATATCCCACTAACCAGTTCAACCAATAAATTTAATCAAAGGTGCTCAATGAAAGAGGGATCTGGACGAACAGCTAGAACTGTACAACTTCGTCGAAGACGACTGTGAACTGAATCTGACTCAAAATCGATCCTTGAATGTGTTTAACTTAGGACACGTTTGTTTGTGACCTGGTATTAACAAAATATCTCTATAGGAATAACCCTGCAGACGTCGTTCGTGCAGTCTATGATGCCGCCGGTTATAAAGCCGGTGAAACCTTAACAGCCACTTTCCACCTCATTGAATGCTTTTCCTTGAGCCACTCCTTAACGGGCAAAGAGTGGATGTAAAAATGAGAAAGTTCTAACGGAGACAGGAACGCTTCAAAGCTTCTGACAGGCAGTATCACTAAAATATGACCATATTAGAAAATACGAAGGGGCATATGAAACCTCGCGCAGCCACCTACAGAGTCACACTGACAGAACCATAAAGATTATTTGCGTAAACCACGATCCCGACTAGGTACGCCTTGTCACGCTCGCCACATCGACAGCTGTTCTCTGATGCAACGAGGCGCGCGAAACCACCTAGAAACACACAACTAAATAAAAACAATAAGCTAGAAAACTTAAAACACACGTGACAGTGCGTTTCCTGTTTATGAACGGCCATTGAATTGCCTTCCATGCAACCCTCAGAATTTTCTCATTCTGTCTTCCATCCAACGACATGTTGTGTCGTGTAATCTTTGTTTCTTGCTAGAAACATGCTAGTATTATAATCACAGGGGGCGATGTATAATCCGGAGAAACAAGTGCGCGTGTTAAGAATTAAAAGAAAATACGCGAGCGAAATTGGTAAGAAAAACTGCGTCTGTGCGTGAACATCGACTGAGCATCTTGAATAACTGAATAAATACGTCGAAGTAAAGCGATGTCGAGGAAATTTTCTCCTGCGAGTCTGAAATTCTAATGAAAGTGTGCAAATATTTTTTGCCCTTGTTTTTGTGGGGGGTTTGTTTCGCGTCTTTGGAAACTTCAACGCTAGCACGAACTGAGCGACGACTGGGACAGATAGGCCAAGGGTTCGGCACAAAGCCCAAGAAGAAACGGGTATAAATATTATACGTGCCAAGAAAAAAAAAATGAAAGAACACGGTGTGAGACTGTGAGTCTTGAACCACACAAAGCCTACACAATAAGCTCGAACCAGGCGACGGGTTCAATCCCGGAAGGAAGTCGTGAGGGCGAGAAGGATGAAAACGGGAAACGAAAAGAGAAAAAAAAGGAGGAAGGAGGATGGAAAGAAGGGTATAAAGAAGCCGCAAGCCGTTGAGCAGAAGCAAAAGAGTTAACCCATTCTACCCAAAAATAAATAAACAAGAACTAGACGCGATGCGTCGACACCAGTCAGAGCATGTGGTGCATAATCGCCGCCGAGCCGAGAAATAAAATCGATCACGGTATAATCTACACAAACTAAGCAGAATACTGTGTCTTGCAAACGCTGTATCGATCTCCGTTTACTCCTTTCCCTCCACATTCAAACATCAAATTCAAACAAACAAAAAAGTTACTTTTCTACGTCTCTTTTATTCTCAAATGACTTTTGAGGGATACAAGAGTCCACTGTCTGCTTCCCCCCCCCTCCACCCTTTCCCTAGAAATGCCCGATATCAGCACTGCCAAGGATTCAAAACCAAGTCGGAAATTTTTATTGATTCATTTATTCCTCAGCGTCCGGATTCTGTTGAGTCGCATTACAGTTTCTGGGTTCGAAGCAGCGTTTATCAATGTCCTCCCAGGCCCCCAGAAACCGTACGCTCTTTGCGGTGTGGAAGCCGGTCCGACTTAAAGAAAGAATAATCTTAGTTTTCCAAATGCAGCCGCTTGGCTTATCGGTACGCTTATCACAAATATACGTGTTTGTTCCCGAAACAATGCGTTCCTGCGCATCGTTGTATACAAAAAGCAGTCTAAGGAGCATCAGCGACTTTATGTTTCTTTTCTTTTTTTTCGCTTATCTCCCGCGAATGGCACTTTGAAGAACGTTCGGATACCCCCAGACGATCGACGCTAGATGTTCCAAAGGTATTCTCTCAGCCGAAACATTTCTAGTTTGCAAAATTTAAACAAGTATAGTGCTATATTATATATATGGTAATGCGTTTTTTGTCAATCTCTCAGAACTTTCGGATTTTTAATTACATGATTTCAAAACGTGCCACGCTATACTCTGTCTCATCCTACGATGGACTAAAGGCCAAAGCAACGGGGCCGTAAGGTCCAATCACGTTGCACGCTATACTATGGCACGCTTAGCATTGATTAGGGGTGGACGAATAATGCTCGAATCCAAAAGCGCCGCATCATTTCTGTAGCTTCGACGCTGCAAAGAGCCTATATGTCGTGGCTTTCTTTGCGACGTAAAATTGTTGAGTCACTCAGTGCTCTTCGATTCGAACCACTGTCCACCCGTCCCCTCATCAGTGATCCGAGACGCGAGCACCGATTCGTGCATCGAAGCGAAATACCGCACAATTTCTAAGTGGCTCGTGCTTGGATCTAGCGGTCCATAGCTTTTGCCTTTAGTCCATCGTAGGGTGAGACAAAGTATAGGCCCGAATCATTTCACATCAAACTAATACTTTTATGACATTATGTTTAAATACTACGCACTTGCGGTGTTTTTTTTTTTTTCATTACAGATGATTTCATATTTCATTTCAAATATGATCAGATGCCTGGTAGCTGCCACGCTCTGCGTTTATTAAGTTGTCAGTGTCAATAGAAGAAACACAAACGTACGAGGAACACATGTTCTCGAACTAGTTGGACAGTTCTGAACAATGTGAAACGACTTACAACAGAAGTCATCAGCTCAAGTGGCATCGCAAAAATACTGTAAAAAAATTAAAATCGGACAGGCGCTATTATAAGCAATTTATGGTACTGTCATCACCCCACCTTGCACTAGGAAGTGAACAATAAAAACGCTCTTGCACTTACCTGTTTGTTGCTATTATCTTATTTTATAATAAAGAAACTTTTTTCTGTCTATATCATATATACCTTATATGTACCGCTGTCTGTTTCTGCTCGTGTTTAACGTGAGTCGTTTATTAAAAAGACACGTGGTATAAATGTACCATGGAATGGAACACAGCATCGATTGCGACAGATTGCATACCAATTTCTACCCGAAAAAGCTCATAATCAGTTTCTATTTTCTATTTATAGCATTCGATCAGCGCTCATGTTGCTCAACCCTACCAGATCCTGTACAGAAACAGTTTCGCTCACGCCTTGCATGAATAAGAAAAAGGAGCAGCACCCCATCTCCTCGCAGGCATTTTCATTTGTCCAATTTCAACGCAGAGCTCATTCGGGGCAAAATGTACCTGAAGCGATTGTACGAGACACCGAGCCTCCCCAAGAACCGCGTAACAAAAAAGAAAAAATATGCAAGAATAAAACTTAGGCGGCCTTCGTTGATCATCCTAAGTTATGGAGCGGTCTCTGGGGAGCCTTTTCACATCGAGATGCCGGTTCCGACCAGAAAGCCGAACGTGCGACTACCTTCCAGGTTGAGACGCACACAGACACACGAAATCAATTTTTCTTTGGGGAGAAAAAGAAATTGCGTAAATCAGACGGCGGAGCGTTTGCAACGACCGTGTACCGTCGCTACTATGGCCCAATGAAGAATCAGAACGAAACATCCTGAGCTTGGCGCGCTAGCAGAATTCCGAACAGGTTAAAGTAGCTGCCGCTGTGCAACCTTCATGCAACATTACTCCTAGTGACGGATTAAAGGGGAGCGTTTACAAACAGGGGCGTGTCCGTACCGCCGTCAACTCGGACAATTGAAGGAGCAAAACATAACACACTATAAAATGTATTCCAAAATATAATTAACGTAATTTACTTTATTTTTTTCTTCCGAGAGTGCCTATACGATCCTCTTGTTAACAACTATGCCATGTTCGTGACTTGGAGCATTTTTTTAATTTATTTATGCATGTCATCCATTATTATCAAAAGAAGGAACGACACTATATTTAAAATTTTATGAGCGTTTTGTTTCGGTGCCACGTTCACTTCAATCGCTTAACGGGGTTTCGACGAAGGTGTAATTTCCCGACATCCCTGCGGAAGTTTTATATCAACGACAATTCGATAGAACAATTGCATTTGGTTACCACAAATAAATACGCTACGCCTGTAAGTATGTTGTACAACAACCTAAAAATGGGGTCCCCAGCTTTCAGTGTCCATTGGAAATTCAAATTTTACTCATATTGAATTTACCTTACTATCTTTTTTGGCATCTATGAGGACCGTTGTTGCGTCGAGCGAAACAGGAGCAAATTCAGCCCATGGTTGGTGACAGGTTAAGAATGCACGAGACGATCCGCCTCGATCGCGAGTGTTTCGCCTTTAATAACACTTCGTCGCACGCGCAGAACAGAGCCCGGCAGAAGGCAACATGATATTTAGTCACTGCCATAAACGTTCGTAACATCTAAAGGTAAAGGGCAACTTATCTTAGAATCACTCGTTTCACTCTACCTTGTTGTAAAATAAGCACAAGTTAATTCTCTCATTTGTTTGTCACCAAGTTCCTTACGCTTTTTGTGTGTGTGAATTATTCTGAACGATGAAAACGCCTCGTCGGCATTCATTTTAGGCTCGAAGAGCCATAATGTTTAGTCATTGCCGCACCTCGCAATAATGAGCACGCGGTCAAAGTGACACTTTTTCGCTCTATCTCATTCCGAACATGCCGCGTGCACTCCTCAAACTCAATCTCCGAGGTTCTGAGGGTGTCATCGTCGCGTGCAACCTTCGAGACAAGCTTCACTTGAGAATCAATTTTTTGCAAGTTCGTGGTTCAAGCTTGGGTTCCTAATATGTGTTTCTAATGAGCCAGAAATAGCTCTAATATTTGTTGAATTTGTCGAAGAGCATCACTCATCGCTAGTTCCAAGCCAGAGTGTATTTTATTAAACCAAGCTTCGTCTGGGCACACACGAATATTTGAGGATATCGCGGTGCAGCTCTATATGTCTAATCAAGCATGGCGACGTTCTAATCACGAACTTCAACGTCGTGCCATTTCCGAAGAGAAGCCCTAAGACGAATCATGAAAAGGGCATATACATATAAGAAACGAGACTTCTCACGGACTACTGCACTGTAAATAAATGTTGATAACGAAAAGGGCAAGGGCTATCAAAAAGTGAGCACAGGTCATTCATCTATCTTAAATCTAATGTCTTCTAGCCTTACTGAAAGTTACACAGCACGAAGTTTATATCATCTTGTTCACCGCTTTGTGAAGGGTTTGTTGACATTTAATTTTGAAATCTTCCCTCAGTCGGGGCTAAGCGACGAAACTAAACTCTTGTATTAAAGTATTTTACATATATGTGATACTTCTGACATCCATAAGCTGAACAGTCCTAAGAATAAACTAAAAACTATCTTGAGCTTCACTGTTTGTATTTTAAAGTCAAAGTATGATTTTTGTACACCTTTAAATATTAGGTCATTAAAAAGCGCACCTTTGCTGTCCTTGCGTACACAGAAAAAGAAAGAATAAAACATTTAAGGTAGACGAACACAGACATACACCATTCTTTCTTCTCATTGCTCTGGTGCATGGGTGCACAACATACGGCCCGCGGGCCGCATGCGGGATTGCACGCGCAGTTTTAGCAGCCCGCGGCTCGGCTCAGCGCAGAAAGTTGCTTACTATGTCATTCAATCCACCGAGCACCCGCTTCGCTCGGCAAGCAGCAGTGAAACCCTCTGACCTACTTTTCTCAGTACTTCGGCGAAGGAACTACGATTTCTCAATTCAAATTTTTCTTCTCCACTAATCCCGCTCACAAGAATAAAACAGCGTGTGCAGCAGTCCCTGTCCATGGTGTAGTTCTGTCTCAACATTTCTGTACACGGAACGCGAAAACTTCTTGCTCTCTCTCAACGGATCCCCTTCCCTCTTTCACCACGGAGGCTATCAACCCTCTCCCTTCCTGTTGGGATAGTTAGGGGTTGCATCGTCTTATCGGAGGACTCCGATCCAACGACGCAACTGGAGCTCATCGACCTCCAGTGTCCACCAGCCGCGGAAGACTATGCATCGCGAATCTCAGCCGCGTGAGTTCTACAAAAACCTGGACAAGAACTAGTACGGAAACCTGGTGGATCACGCCTTGAAACTGTGGTCACTTTTCGGGAACACGTATGTTTGTGAGCAGGCCTTCTCACTGATGACTCTCAACAGGAACCGCCTTCGATCTGCCAGGATGGACATGACACTGCGACATGTGCTAAAGACGGCAACGAGTGCGATGACAGCGTGATATCGGAAGCCTGACCGCAGCGCAAAATGTGCAACACGTCGCACTAGGTGCGGCCCGCACAGTTTTCAATAAACGTAATTTTGGCCCGCCTAATCTTTTAGTTGTGCACCCTCTGCACTGGAAAAATTCGCAGTGTGATTATTATCAGTAAATGTCGTTGCTCTTTGAAAGAATGCTGTGTGTTCGACTCCCTTAAAAGTTTTAGAGTGCAGATCTTAAGCGCCCGTTCCCGCATACAGCGGCGTCGGCGCAACCGCAATATGCGAGAACGGACACCTAAAGCCGGGATCCCACTCCTCATACATCGTATAAAAGGCAGTCCGCAAACACCCGAGTCACCGCAATATCCGTGGTTCGAACGCCGCGTACCAAGTTTCCTTCTTGAACTCATTGCTATGCGGCATTCGAAGCACGGGTCCTCGCGATGACTCGCGTTCGACCCCGTATGCGGACTGTCTTTCTTGCGATCGTATGAGCATGATGTAACCTGAGGCTTAAGAGTCCCATAATGCCACGGCGCGCGTTGCATTATGGGACGTCACATATCTATGCACCTATTCAATTCCCCGCTAAGTTTAGCGAAGAAACTCGAATTGGTGTGTAGCTCTCTGACATCCCATAATGCAACACTGCGACGCACCGCATTATATGGGGCCCACACCTGTACCCTGCTCGTCCTTTCTAGCCTAACCTCAAAAAAAAATATATATATGTAGTTAAAGTAAGGTTAAATATAAAAACAATGGACCGGGAAAAGTTAATAAGTCAAAGATGCGTACTTTGATCGGAGTTACTAATTCGAAGTTTATTTGCGACGTTTCGGAGCGGGGACCGCTAATATATAGTAGGGTGTTTTCTTAAGTTTTACAGGTTTGTTTTGAAAAAAAGTCGTAAAAGTTACACGTATGCGCTTTGTGCAGATGGAGTTTTGCGATAAGTCGGCTAGCTAGTTAGAATTCGTTAAATAACTTTTCAATTGGTGAAGATAGACATATTGTTCCAATTAGAAACTTACTGAGCGTCATCGAAAACCACTAAATCAACTATTTTTAGAATGACTTGACGCTCGCCCGGAAACTCGGGGCGCGCGCCAAAAGTTTCCACTCGTGAAGCAGACGTAAAGCTAGCAGTAGCGAGAATGCGGATGATTAGATTATCATCGCGTTCCGCCCCTGGTAGCTTCGGGATAGCGCCATCTCTATCAATGCAGAGCATGCGCAGACGCGCCCCGCCACACCTCGACTTTGTCGTCTGCGTCGCCACCCACCGTAGACCCTTAGCGTTTCGATTTTTGGCCCTATTTGTTTACAGAAAAAAGTAGCTACGCTGTGGCAATTTTTACGAGAAAAAACCGGCCTGGACAAATACACTGCTAGCGACCGACAAAGAAGACGAAGAACCCCAGTGGTCAATAAGCGCGAGCGCAAAGAGGCGCGAGGAATTCGATGCTAATCGGGTCGGCGGCAACGGTCAACGGTAGCTGGCTCCTTCTCGTTTTGTGTATATTAAATATTTTATAAGTGGTGACCCGGAGCAGAACCGTTTCACCTTCAACCGACCATCATGGCCAACAACGGAGACTCCGCCTCAGCCGATCTCTCATCGGTGCACCTACGTCTTCCAAAATATTGGACCGCCGATCCGGAAGTATGGTTCGCTCAAATTGAGAGCCAATTCTGCACATATAGGATTACTTCTGAAATCCGCATGTTCCATCACGTGGTCGCCGCGCTTCCACCGGAAATTGCGACTGAAGTGCGGGATTTGATCCTCACCCCGCCAGCAACGGATCCTTACACCATCTTGAAGAAAGAACTGGTGAAACGCACCTCAGAATCCGAACAGCGCCGGCTACAGCAACTTTTAACTAGCGAAGAGCTCGGCGATCGCAAACCATCACAATTGCTTAGACGCCTGCAACAACTCCTTGGCGAAAGGGCCTCGTCGTTTGACACTTCGTTGTTGAAAGAGCTTTTCCTTCAACGGTTGCCAACTAACGTTCGCATGGTGTTAGCGACGGCGCCGGATCTCCAATTGGCCGCCCTGGCACAACTGGCGGATTCCGTCATGGATGTGGCTACACCAACGGTAGCGCAGCTCCAACAGCCGCAAGAACCCTCAAGACCGGTTATGACGTCGGCAGTTTCCAGCCACTCCTCGGAGTTGAACGAACTTCGAGACATGTTCTGTCGACAACTGGCGGACCTGAGAAACGACATATCAGCAATCTCGCTGCGCTCTCGCTCGTCGTCGCGAAGACGCGGTGACAGCACCAATCTTCGTCAACGATCCAACTCACCGCATCCAAGAGTGTGCTGGTACCACCGAACATTCGGGAATCAAGCCAGAAACTGCACTCTACCCTGCGCCGCGGCGGAAAATTTCAACCCCCACCACTAGAAGCGGCAAGTGGTGTTGGGACAAATGCGGGCCGCTTATTTTTTGTCACAGATCGGGATACCGGACAACGTTTTCTAGTAGACACCGGTGCTGAAATTAGTGTTTTGCCCGCATCTGCATTTCCACGTCGGCCCAAGCAACCGCATTCGTCGCTACAAGCTGCAAATAAAACACCCATTGCAACTTACGGTGAGCGAGTGTTGACCATCAACATCGGACTACGAAGAGTGTTCACTTGGGTGTTCCTAGTTGCTGACGTTACATATCCAATATTGGGCGCTGACTTTCTTCGGCATTTTAACCTGCTCGTTGACATGCTAAACAAACGTCTAGTAGACTCTACGACGGACCTCATGGTCCAAGGCATCGCTCTCACAGCATCCGATGCACGCCCTAGAGAGTGCCTACGCGCAGAGTCTGCATACGAAACCTTACTTCAAGATTTCCCAGCATTGACACGGCCCCACAATTTTCTACATCC
The DNA here is from genome assembly GCA_037355805.1 of Ixodes ricinus. NCBI lineage: Eukaryota > Metazoa > Arthropoda > Arachnida > Ixodida > Ixodidae > Ixodes > Ixodes ricinus. Next base: position 192,718 of record JAZHYW010047366.1, on the reverse strand, counting down.
AATCAAACATGATGTAAGCCATCACATCATAACAACCGGACCACCTGTTTATGCCCGCCCACGTCGCATGCACCCCGACCGCATGAAGGTTGCGCAACAAGAATTTGCACATATGCTTGAAATGGGAATCGTACGTCCATCGTCAAGTCCTTGGGCATCGCCCCTACATATGGTCCCAAAGAAGGAATCCGGAGACTGGCGACCTTGTGGTGATTATCGTGCCCTTAATAACTCGACAGTACCAGATCGTTACCCGCTCCCTCACATTGAAGATTTCACCTCGTCTCTTCACGGCTCCAAAATCTTCTCCAAAATTGATCTAGTTAAAGCATATCACCAGATACCGGTACACCCTCCTGACATCCCCAAGACAGCTATTGCTACTCCGTTCGGTCTTTTCGAATATGTGAGAATGCCATTCGGTTTGCGCAACGCAGCCCAGACTTTTCAACGCTTTGTAGATCAAGTGACTCGAGATCTGCATTTTTGTTATGCGTACCTCGATGACCTTCTCATCTTCAGCATAGACCAACAAGAACACCTGAAACATCTCAAAGTTCTGTTCCAGCGCCTCGATGAATATGGACTCATAATCAATAAGAACAAGTGCGAATTCGGTGTGACCGAAATCAATTTTCTCGGTCACCGCCTAGACCAGCACGGACTTCGACCCCTCGAAGAGAAAGTCAACGCCATTCAAAATTTTCCCCAGCCAAGCTCCATTCGGAAACTTCGAGAATTTCTTGGTTTAATTAATTTCTACAGGCGTTTCATTCCTAACTGCGCTGAGATACTGAAACCTCTAACTGACCTCCTCCGAGGTGCGCGAGCACCCTCCACGGCACTGGAGTGGTCTTCCCAAACCACAGCGGCATTTCACCACGCCAAAGAAGCACTAGCTGGCGCCACACTTCTATTCCATCCCAGACCAAATCTTCCCTTGAACGTCATGGTCGACGCTTCCAACACTGCTGTTGGGGCAATTCTGCAACAATACATCGGAGCAGTCTGGCACCCGATTGCATTCTTCTCAAAAAAATTGGAACCTGCAGAATGCCGCTACAGCACCTTCGGCCGTGAACTTCTGGCAATATATCTAACCATCAAGCACTTCAAACATTTTTTAGAAGGTCGACAGTTCTTTATCCTCACGGATCACAAACCTCTCACGTATGCTTTAAAATCATCAAGCGATAAGTTTTCTCCACGAGAAACACGGCACCTATCTTACATCGCCGAATTCACGACAGACATCCGACACGTCAAGGGATCTCACAACCCAGCAGCGGACGCCCTGTCGCGCATATCATCGACCTTCGACTGCAATGCTATATCACCTACCATCGACTTCGCAGATATGGCTGCCGCGCAACAAGGTGACAAGGACATCCTCCTGCTCACTCAGTTACCCAACCAACTGAAGCTCTTAAAGATTACGATTCCGCACGGTGATCACCCTCTCCTTTGCGATGTTTCAACTGGAGTGCTGCGACCTGTTGTCCCTGTACCGTTTCGCCATCAGGTATTTGACTCGATCCATGGTCTCTCACACCCTGGGATACGCGCAACGCAGCGTTTGATAACACAGCGTTTTATTTGGCACAGCGTAAATAAGGATGTGAGAGAATGGGCACGCGCTTGTATTGGTTGCCAAAAATCAAAAATTCATCGCCACACCTCCACAAACTTTCAACGATTCCCCGTGGCCACCACACGATTCGATAACGTCCATATTGACATTGTCGGTCCCTTACCCCCATCAGATGGGAACACATACATACTTACGTGCATCGATAGATTCACGCGCTGGCCAGAAGCCTACCCGATTTCTGACATCACTGCCGCCACCATCGCCCGGGTTTTCGTGAGCGGATGGGTTGCAAGATTTGGTGTGCCATCCACCATAACAACAGACCGCGGACGGCAGTTTGAGTCAGCTTTATTTCGCTCCCTTATGCATCTGCTTGGTACACACCGTATACGCACAACCTCGTATCACCCTATCGCCAACGGTATGGTGGAAAGACTCCACCGCTCACTCAAGTCCTCACTCAAGGCACAAGGAGACTCTACGCACTGGTGCAGGCAGCTACCACTCGTCCTACTTGGCCTCCGATCGGCAGTCAAGGAAGAGCTCAACTGCAGCCCCGCAGAACTCGTATATGGCAGCACGTTGCGTCTTCCAGGTGATTTTTCCCCCCATGTGATCCACAAGCTGAACCGGACCCTGCAACCTACGCCAATGAACTAAAAGCTGCCATGCGCAGAGTACGCCCAGTGCAGCCAAGACTACAACGACGAACACCGATCTATGTACCACACGATCTTCGAACATCTACCCACGTCTTCGTTCGACGAGACACAGTTCGTAAGCCGCTACAACAACCATATGATGGACCCTTCAAGGTGGTAGAACGGAGAGACAAACATTTTCTACTGGACTTAGGAGGTCGAACAGACACTGTGTCTGTTGACCGACTCAAACCTGCGCACTTGGCAGCTGCCATCGAGACACGTCGCTGTCGACGCGTCACCTGGGCTACGCCTCTCTGCCGTCCACTTCTCTAGGAGGGGGCACTTGTAGCGACCAGACAAAGAAGACGAAGAAGCCCAGTGGTCAATAAGCGCGAGCGCAAAAGAGGCGCGAGGAATTCGATGCTAATCGGGTCGGCGGCAACGGTCAACGGTAGCTGGCTTTCCTTCCTCGTTTTGTGTATATTAAATATTTTTATAACACCTTTGACAGGCCCTTTTAGACTGCTACGTGCAGGCGTCAATTTTTACGGTCCATTTTAGATCGACCCTGGTGAATTGGGACACCCTCTTTGTATGGGTTATTTCATCTCAAAACGAGCAAGCTCAAAGCGCCTAATTTTTTTTTTTGTGAGATATAGGCGCATTTTTAAAAGGAAGGAAAGCACAAGCAGCAAGTTTCCTTTTTTTTTCTTTTTTGGAGTTATGGAGCTGTAGAAGGCACTGCGGAGAAATTAGCATTATTCCCCGCCGTCGCAGGTCGTATGTTTGACACTCTCTGCTACCGTTAATTTATTATTTGCCTCCTTTAAACTTTTTTTCTAGAATTTATTAAGTACTATAAAGACACTATGGATATAATACAAATTTCTGAGCATTTTGTAATTTTATAACAAAATGTGAAAACTGACCTCCCTGGTCGACTTTTTGTCAACTTTGACAGGTCCCTACTTTGGTTAAACTTAAGGTAAATTATATTTGTTTATAGATCTATGAAATCCCAAAGCAAGCTGATTATAAATATAATAATAACATTCAGATCTGTCAATTAGTCATCTCGCTATCGTCGCGTAAACAGTGTATAAAATAACAATAGTTGCACGTTTAAAATTAATTTTCTCAAAACCCCCTTTTTTTAATTTTCGTATTTTTAAATATTTTAGATATTACAATAGTATATTAAAAAGTAATCTAGAAATCTCATATTTCGGTTGTTTGTCTTCTACTTGAGCCGCAATCTTGTGAAATTAGCGCTCCTTTGGATAAGCAGCACGTGTCCTTACCGACCTTTGGCGTCTCTGAGATTTCGAACATATGTTTTTATTTTGGTCACGTTGTAAAGAAATAACATTAAGTAGATGAACTTTTGATATCCATTATAATTTAGAATTTGGTATAAGACAAAACATATAAGCACACTACAAAACGGTGAGTAACAAGTCTATAAAAAAATGAAAGATGTTTACAATTCTCTGCAATGTCGAATTAGAGCGCAGCTCTTGAGGAGGAGGAGGGGAAGGTGCGGAGGGGAGGAGCATGCCTCTGCTCCCCCTACGTACCCTCCCTCCCTTTGTCCTGCTCTCCTCCTATTTAGCGGAAACTTTTCGCTAAATTTTCCGCTAAATTAAGCGAAGATATCCCCACTAAATTTAGCGGGAAACTGAATTTGTGTTGAAGTCATGCGACGTCAATTTCCCCGCTAAATTTAGCGAAAAAATTTCCCGCCAAATTTAGCGGGAAAATTTTACCCTCGTGACGTCATTATGGGAAACGTCCCATAATGCAACGCGCGGTAACGCCGACGCCGACGCCACTCGACCCGGACACGGGCGCCTAAAAGCTGCGCTCTAAAATCAGAAGGCCAGGCAACGTGTCAATATTGTTGCTATGTATTGAGGTTCAAAATAAACGAGGGTGCATACTGATTGTCCATAATATTACGAATGAATTAAATATTTCCATACTCTTCAAATCTCGCAAATAAAACATCTGAAAATACACACCAGGTTTTGTTCACCTCAGATCTTGGAGATCACCGACGGTTGACTGCACAGTTCTCGCAGCTAAGTAATATACGAAAGTTCACTGTTTTTTTTTACTAGTTGTTTTTGGGAGACAATGACGACGCGGTGACAATCCACGGACCCCCCCCCCCCCCCAATTGTTTTGGGGGAAGGGAGAAGGGATCATATAACTAATCAGAAACAGCTAGCTGCAGGCTGCAGGGAAACGAACGCAAGTCGGACATGTGGGAAAAAAAGAAAGATGCAGGTGTGAGCCCACAGTGGCAATCTTTTACGCGGTTCCACAACCGCGCCAGGACCATGAGCTTGCAGGCTTCGACCATAGGTGTCCATCTTCCTCCGCTATGTTGTCCAGACAAAGTTCCATACGAGGGACGCCGTCAATGGGTTCCGGAAGAAATGTCCCCGGAAAAAACGTCCCCGGAAAAAATGTCCCCGGAAAAAAAGTCCCCGGAAAATATGTCCCCGGAAAAAAAGGCCCCAGGTGGAAAGTAGGAAAAAATGTCCCCAAAGGGACATTTTTTCCTGCTTTCCTGGGTTTTCCATAATTCTCATGGCCTTCGGGCGGTCCTGTCATTGTCCGGTCACAAATGACCTGAGTCCACACTCGTCGAAATGCAACGCCGTCTTCACAACCTCTGCGAAAGGTACGCCGCTGGGGCAATCGGAATTGAAGATTTCATTTGTGCCGTCGGCCGTACGATCCGCTTTTGACTTTTGTGTATGAATCTAGAGTGTGTCATTTCATTCCTGATTTTGTAACATTGCATCTCAACTGTTTTTGTTTGATTTTTCATTGTGAAATAAACATTTATAACACTTCTAGCCAAAACCAAATTATTGTGTTTGGGGAAATTTGAGAGGTACTTGTGTACCATTTCCAAATAGGTAAAAAGCGCGACACTGTTAGAATGAACAAGCGATCGCTAGTTTTTTTTATCTTTTTTTCATAGAAACGAAAGGTTAATTGTCATCATAGTTATCATAGGCACTGAAAGTGCTTATTTGGAGATAAAATGCAGACGGTAAAATTTCGTTCCCACAAATACTCTTTCTAAGTAAAATATGAAAAGCGCCGATGTCGTGTTCGCGCTAACAGTGTCGCGATGTGTACCTCGGGGAATCATATCTATCCTTATTTGTTGGGGCCGTTTTTCTTACTTGCCACACGGTGCCTTTTTTCCCAAGGACATATGACCGGACCGCCCGAAGACCACGAGGATCAGGGAAACCCAGAGATGGAGAATCCTTTGGGGACATTTTTTCCTACTTTCCACCTGGGGCCTTTTCTTTTTTTCGGCGACTATTTTGTCCGGTGACATTTTTTCTGCACCCGCCATCAATATAAAACCACGGAGAGCAGATCAAAGTCGGCGAGAGCCTTTTGACTTTCCCTAAACGGATCGTGTCTTCACGCGCCCCAGGCGCCGGCGTTGGGACAAAAGGATCTTCCCGTTTCGGAAACCAGCGTAGGATAGAAGAGGAAGAAGCGAGACACACCTGCTGCTTCGTGAACGGACGTATACCCCGTTTCGGCTTACGATGGACCGCAGCGGACGCTACGAGCCATGGCAGCCAATCCAAAGCCGTGTGAGTGTCACGTGACCTTCGGGAGGGGCGCAGCAGTTACGCGCGGGCAACGAAGCCACGAGATACATTCACTGTTCTGGATTGGCTAGAGTCCGCTGCCGTCAAACGCAAAAAGAAACAGAGTTCATCTGCAAAAAATGCGAGAGTAAACTAGCGAAGAAAAAGACGGAAAACCTGGCCCTCCCGCGCTTTTATTTAGTTTTTCTTCCTCGCCAGTAATTTTTGTGCCCTTTCTAGGTAAGCATTCTTTCTTGTTTGTGTTTTTTTACGGAAAGCCATGTTTTTAAATGCAAGTCTTTCCTTTTCTTTTTTGCGCAATGTCGTAGTGAGTGACTGGTAAAGGCGAGCGAGTTGAACATGAATACTTAAAATCAAAAAGATTTGACGTATTCATGGTTTGTCGCTGGTTGTCTTGTGCTTGTCCTCCGTGTTTTATTCTTTCGATTTTAAGTATCGTGGCGAGGTTATTGCACTTTTTTCCTGTTTTCTTCAAACCTGAAGGATGAAGGCGTTGGCACGTTCGTCCCCATATTTTAGAAAATGTACCGTTGAAGGCGTTGTGAGACACCGTGCGGAGCGGCGTTCATTTTCAGAAGTGAGAGATACAAAGAGAAAGAGATCTTGTGTTCTTCGTCCGTCTTTCTTTTTTTATTTTCCGTAACTCATGTTCGTCGCTGGGGACGCGTCGGCGTTCTGTCGCTTCTCCCGATCAACACGCACACATGCGCGCCTGCATAATACGCACCCTCGAAGGAATACACCATCTTTACGACCGAGTGCATTCATCCACAATATGGGTGACAAGCTTCCCCCTTAACGGTGCTTTCCCTAAACAATCTCTCGCAGACCACCGCAAAAGTCAGTGGTATTTTCTTTTTTTGTTGTTGTACACAGGGCTGTGGGCAATTGAGAACTTTGCCGGTCTTTTGTTAGAAGTTTGAACCCGTCGCGACGTTTCCCTTTCTTTTTGAACTTTGGCAGATGGTTTTGTTCACTGTTGCATGCCATTTTCATTTTTCTGTCCTTCTCAAAACGCGGGTTTGGTCCAAAAAGAAACTATCGGGTGATATTGCGATGAATGCATGCCGTTCACCCTTGTTCGTGTTAGACTGGTAGCAGCTGATAAACCCTAATTGCTCTATTGACGTCTAACTCCTGGTTAGCTCAGGTGGTAGGGCGCTCCGCTGGAAGTGGAGAGGTCCCTGGTTCGATACCAGGACCAGGCGGACTTTTCGGTCACCCACCATTCATTGGCGATCCCTGCACCTGGCGACAGCTCTCGTTGATCCTCATCAATTATATACGTGCTCGTGCGGTGGAACACAGCATATTTTGCCTGCCTGATTTGTATAGTGCGACGCATACACACGCATGCTGAGCAAAAGGGCTCGGCATGTGGTGTGTGTGTGTGTGTGTTATTGCCTGTCATGTTTAAGAAGGGGGAAAGTGGAGAGGGGCTACATGCGACTCCCAACGAAAAATAAGAACGGAGATGAGAGGATACTTTATCAGAAGATATCAGCAACCTAGAACTTGAAGGGACTCCTTATTGAGTAAGAACTCCTATCTAAACGATGCTTTAAGTTATTAAATAATGAAAAAATTGAGCACTTCCATTGCACCTGGTTGTTCTCCCGCCAAACACTATTAAAATAACAATTTAAAAACCTCACTCACTTGTTCCATATTAGCAGAACTCAAATGCTTATCCATTAAATAAACATTTATTGAATAAAAAGGAAGCGCATGAAATATACAGGGAGAGACTGAAGGCGGCCAGACTTAAATTGAGAGCTAACTCGACTTTTTAAAATAATTTCGGTGTAAATAAGCACAAAGGTATAATAAGATGGGTGCCTTTGTTCCGTGAAAGTATAAAATTGTGATTTGTTCACTCAGTAAAGCAGCATAAAAACAAAAATATACATTTTCTATACTTCGATCGCGTGTGAGAAACAAATTATGCTATGGTCACTGCCGTGTTTATTTTGACAAATTGAAGAAAACTTCAGTTTTCTTTTTCATTCTTTATGAACGCCCCAATGGCCTAATATGCCAATTGGTGATTTCGCACAAAAAGGCTCGGCATGGATTCGTTAATAGGCAAAAAGCAATCTTCAGTTTTCTGGGGTCTTTTTCTACTTAAGGGAGCTTATATTTCCATTCAATGAATTCACAATGCTGTACTTCATTTTCACTGTGGTCGTGGGACCTTCTTTTTCTACCTTGCACTGCAGACCAATTGTTCCAAGATTATTTCCTAAACAAAAATTGGGTTGTGTGTATGTTTATACAACCTGAACTTGAGTCTGCCTCATTGGGTGACGAGTATCCCAGCTGTAAATGAGAAATTTAGCCAGTGCAGTACAACCGCTAGCCTGGGGTTTTGAACGTGCACCACGCAGTGGTGATGCACGACCGCACGCCGGTACGATGCTCATCCAGATCGAAACGGGCAGGGGTGGGGATGTAGGCCAGGATCCCTGGGTTCTGCAGCGCGAGCTTTCGCTACACGTGCTCCGAGCTGGTGCGCGCTAACCCACTCGGCCACCGTTTTTTTTTTTTCTTTATTGTCGGCCACTGATTTCCTGACCATTTTCTTATACAACCGCTTTCATTACTTCAGAACAAAATATTACGGATGTTTACTGACTAGCCAGAATGAGGTATACACCTTTTTCGTTTAGCCTCGCACCCAGCCACGTTGTACCCATATCCGGTATGCGTTCCGAACAAAAAAGCAAGAGATTACAACCCCGAACAAGTAAAAAAGTATAGAAGGGTCATAACAAGAACGACTGACGGTTGCAATTAAAATGTTAACACGTTCTACTGTCGAGGCGAGAAGAAAGCGATGTTTTCACGCATACCGGAAGTTCCAGAATTGAAGATGGCGGCGCCCACGTAGAAAAGGTGTATAGCGTGTTTTCACAAATGTCAACACTCCGATGATCATAGCGAGTGAAGTGGGCAGACTGAATTTCGGAAAGGTTCCAAACCGTCAAGCAGAAATGTATTTTCCTTATTTTTTTTGTCACCCTAATACCAACCTTCAGCGTCAAGCAAAAAAAAAAAAAGCTCTGGGAGAGGGGGGGGGGGAGGCTGTACCCCCAAACCTCACCCCCCCCCCCCTCTCCGGGTCAGTGCGCCACTGGTTGTAATTAAAAGATTCGAAAAATAAGAATAAAATAATGGTATTTTTTTAGATAGCTATTTTTAAACTTGCAACTTTTGTTTTTTCATACACCAGTTATGCGACGACAGCGAGGTGGCTAGCTTTGGCAGATCTAAACGATATTTTCAATCTATAATCAGCTTGTTTTGGGCTTTTTCATAGATCGACAAAAATAAAATTTACTTTAAGTTTAACCAACATAGGGACCTGTCAATGTTGACCAAATATCACCCTAAAAAATTAGTTTCACGTGTTGTTAAAAAAAAAGACTTATAAAGTGTTACCTATAACCTACTGTCTTAACATTACTTACTAAAGACAAGAAAATCATTTTAGGAGCTAAAGAAAAAATAACTGTAGCAAAAGGTGTCAAACATACGTCCTGCGATGGCAGGAAAAACGCTAATATCCGCCGTAGCATCTTCTACGCTCCATAACTAGAGAACGCAAGATACGGTAACTTGCGAGGTCTTTTTCGTCGTTCCTTTTTAGAAACGTTCTAAAACATTCTTTTTCGTAAAAAAAATTTTATTTACTTTTAGCTTACCCGATTTGGGATGAAATTACCTATGTATTTATATCTGAAATTCTTTGCTACCGTATATCGGAAAATCAAGATGCCCCAAGAGTTCGCATTACAGAGAAGCGTAAACGTCTGTAATTTTTATTCTTTCTTTCTTCGTGCATTCTCCACAACGTGCTCCCCATATCTACCTGTCATTGCGTCTTTGAAAATATTCTCTCGGTTAATCACATCGCTATACTTTGTTCTTATTTCAGCGTGACTTCCTTTTTTGTTTTGTGTGCCCTCGTTTATTTTACGTGAGGCTCAATTTAGTGGCGGTGATCCTCTGAAAATGCTTGCCTTTTTTTTCTTTTTTTCTTATTCGTAAGGTTATTTGCAGATAAATAAACGTATTATCAAACGGATAAAACTATGGTGAGCCCAGGAATATTTCGACGGTTAGTGTGTATCTTCACTCTGCGTCTGTATGCTGTATTTTGTGTGCACTAAAGAAGAAGGAAAAAAGCTCTCCTTAGTGGTTTGGGGGAAAGTAGACAATCCACACTTCTTAAAGTGCGCGCCCCTAAAACCGAGGCGCAAAAAAGAAGAAAAATAAAGGGAGAGAATTTTTGTTCTGACCTCTGAGGAGGTGAGGTAGATGCGTGAGTCGGTGCTCTCGACGGATGCCTGCGCGAACAGGGCGTGGTTGCTTTCCACGCTCAGCGAAGACGCCGCCTGGGATAGCAGCGTGGAGCGCCGAGACAGCGAAGACGAAGACGCCGCCGCCGCCATCGCTGCTAGTCCACCCGCCTTGCCGGATTGCGCCAGGCCTAAGAAGAGCCCTCCCCCACGAGAGAGAGACGCGCGACATTGCGCAAAACGTCGCCCAAAACAAAACAAAGATACAGAGGAGACGCAGAGAAGTGAGCGCCCCAAGCCAGGAGACGGGGTCCAAGTCGGAGTCGAAGACGGCGTGGCGGCGGGGGCGGGTCAGGTGGAGAGCCACAGACGCAGGCAGCAACAGCAACGGCAGCGACGATGTCGGGGGAAAGAAAAAGAGAAGTGGAGAATAGAGGTAAGGACAGAGATATACAAAGATGATCGAGGGATGGGATGCGACGAGGGGGACACAAGGAGAAACGTACAATAAACCACATTTTGGATATGCGGCGTTTTATCTTACGAATAATGAGTGCAACTGCGTTCCAGACCCTAGAATGTCGTATATCGGCTGTTTTAGCATTATTATTATCTAATTTTGTTTTTTCGAAGAGTTCGCGTTTACAGTTAAGGCTTGTTCACGCGTGCAACGCAGCTCTGAGATAACAAATTCAGCGCTTATACAACGCTGATATGGCGCGAAGTCTGTGTTGTGTCTATCGCGCTGAGATAGTACAGCGCTGTGCGAGTACAGGAGAGAAAAATAGTTATTTTTTACACAGATGAACAAAGAAAACTGATATTTCTAAAAAAACAAAAAGCCAATAGATGTCCAGAAAAAATGCAAAACAGTAGGTTAAAGCCATGCTTACTAGTAAAACATGCCATAAACGGAATTTTGGAAGCACTCAAACTGCCAGAAAATCTAGCTGCGAGCATTAGAAAAACAGCAGAAGGAAAACTTCGTTTCTAAGAATGTACATACACTATACGAGCCAATTTGCAAATTGCAATGACACTTACAACTCCTTTAGACTGATCGTGCTACCCTAAAATACGGAAAGCTGTAGTCTCCGTTGTAGACAAAGAATTTGACCGGTTGAGCAGAACAGCTCGAATATGGTTTTAAACCATGTTCAAACGTGCTTCGCTGCTTTGCGATTACACGAATGCACGTTGGTACCTTGGTCACCGACAATTTAAGAAACGTGAGGTGCGGCCAATTATATAAACATGTACATGACCACGAGTCTTGCGCCGTGATTCGTTTGTTCGCCGTTCCTCTCAACTAACGATGCAATCTCATTAGATGTGGAGCAAAGTAGGCTTTCCAGAACTCGCCACGACGCCCTGCGTTTCTTGCACTGTCTGCGACCAAAATGGCCACAGTTTATGCTCACGCGTTGTGCGCAGCCTGAACCTAACACTGTACAGCCTCAATCCCACTTCTACCCTCGACGCCACCACGAGAGACGTCGTCGACGAGAGTGGAGCCGCCGTCGACGACCCGATGATGACGACGGCACTTTCAACCGCCCCGACCGCGAAGAAAAATCCCTCCATCCGGCAAATCACCGCCCCCGAGTATGACGACCGCAAAACGTCGCCCTGAGGCGCGCTGCGACGACCATCACGTCGTCTCCACGGGTTGCCGTTGCCGACGCGGAGCCACCTGACCCCAAGAACCGGCAGGGACGGAGCTCGCCGCCGAGGCGACGTGCGCGCGGCAACGACGATGCCACCGATGGAGAGCGCGTGTTCATTCCGCCGGGAGGCTTCCCGACCTCGGCGGACTCCTGGGGCTCATTAACCGAGAAGAGCCCGGGCGTAGCGACCACGCGACCACCGCTGATTAATGAAGCGGGGCGGGAAGGCGGCGGCGTCGGCAGTACGCCACAGGGAACGCGTGTGTGCGTGTTCGGTGTGTGCGTGTGTCTGTGTGAGATTATCGCGAATGTGTGTGCGCGAGTGTGTATGTTTGAGGGTGCGCGCGTAAGAAAGTGCGTGCGTGTGCGTACACGTGTGTGTGAGTGCGTGTGAGCGCGCGTGCGTACGTGCATGTGTATGGGAGGGGGGCGGGAGGGGAGGTTCCTCCTAAATTGCTTCTTGCAGCTAAGACCACTTTTTCTCTGGTTGGCTGGTTGCAGAGCCTGCGTGCTGCTTTTAGCCACTTTCTGCGTGACTGCTGCTGCTTCCCACGTCCCAGCTCAACTTTCTCGTCGACAATGTCACCTTTCCCTTTGAGTGTCTCGAGGGGCGTTCCCCACCTTTCCCTAATCTGCCTTTTTTTCTTCTTTTTCTAGTTTCTTTTTTTGTGTGTATAAGGAAAGGGAGGAGGGAAGGGGTAGAGAAGAAGAAAAAAAAGCAGCATTGTATGTGCTGTAGTTTTGATGACCAGCACTAATTCAAGTTAAGGAAAAATAATGATCCCTACTAATTCTGTTTCTTTTTTTTTCTTTTTGCTTGCGTTGTTTTAGGCAATGAGAGAGCAACCGCGAATCCATTTTTTGAGATGATTATGCCTTTCATATATCTCCTTTTTCTTTTTTTACTTTCTTTCCTTGCGGGGTTTGTTTACCATCATTGTTACTATTATTTCATCGTTGTTATTAATGCGAAAGCATTAACTGTCCCATGGACCGAGCTGACGTCATCAGTTTGAAGCTCGAAAACGGCACCTAGTTTCCGCGATTTCGCCTTCGGTTTCATTGGTTGGCGCGCGTCGACAGGGCTCCCATTGGCCGCTGCGCTCGTCAGTTTCCACGACCGCTCATCCCATGGCGCTGCGTGTCCATCAGCCCGCCGTTAACACGGAGTGTCCCGGCCTCCTAGGTCAGAGCAGCGAGGAGAGGGCGCGCGCTGACCGGCGACGGAAAGTACGCAGCAGACGACAAAGGGAGCGGACGAGCGGCTTTATGCTTTCGCATTCACAACTCATAAGAAGTGCTTAGGTATGCCTCGAGCTTTTTTCTTCAAACATAGCTGTACGCTAGAAAATAAACTAATAGATGAGCTTGTCAAAAGTCTTCTACTTTCGAGGGGTAAACCTCGGGTCATAGTGCACTTTATGCGTACAACGTGAGTTTCGGAAGTCCTTCATCTTTACTTGGCCTATATATCATTTATTGTAAACGCTTTTTTAAAAAAACTAGGAATGGAAGGCAAGGTTTAGATCCTATTCTTTGAGGTTTTTGACAACTAGCGAGATAATCCAGTTTGTGGGGAACGCAGACGTAAAAAAAGATGCGGATTGATTGTTGTAGCCCCTTTTGGCGGCGAGGGTACAGACAGATTCAATATCATCATATTCATTACATCTCGCGATAAAAAAACCTGTCCTCAGTATAATCATTTGTGCAACCAAATTGTTGTTTTTACTTTGGTTGCGACGATCACGGTCGTCAGCCTTCAAACGACGCCCAACCCGGGAAAATCATTCTTGTAGGCCTGCTTCTCTCAACCAGGCGGCGCTGTAGAGTCCACGAGACGCGACTATTTAATGCTAGCGCGAAGCGGCGTCATAGCGTCGCCTCATGCACAATCCACGGCGTAAACTAGCGTTTGTAAGCGTCCCTCGCCGTCCATACAAGGACACTAACAGAGCGTTTGAAGCGACGCAACGCGACGCAAAACAACAGAAACGCGACCTAAACATATCCTATAACGCTCGCCAGGGGCGCTGCTCAAAACTTGAGAGCTATCGAGAGCCTAGATTTAAGAGAGGAAGCAACTCAATACATGGACAGCGTTTGCAATATAATGACGAACATCTCCGCGCAGATTCGGTGCTCGTGCGCATGCGTGAGCTGCCACGTGAAAAGCAGGAGAGTCGGTGGAAAGGCTGCGCAGAGCCTGCAGACTCTTGCGGACGATTCACGCGTTGGGCTCCTCCTCGCAGCTTGTGTTGCATACGCGGTCCATAAATCACGTGACCCTGATCGCAACAGTTGGAAACACTCTGAAATCTAGGCAGAGAGCTACAGGTCTGTTGGATAACTTGACACGTTCAAAGATTGCTGCTGTTATTTCTGAGTTTTGTTTTCTTAACGCTGGAAATTGAACTGCATGTAGATGTGTGTGTGTGTGTATTTTGGTGTGTGCGTATGTGTGTGTGTGTGCGTGCGTGTGCGTCTACTGCATTTATGTCAATGTGAGGGCCTGTGGCTTCGTCATGCTGTCCTTGTGATAGATTATTCCGCACGCCTCCATTATCATCTATTTTGTGCTTGATGAAAATGACCAAATCAAATTAAACCACATCAAAGAGGACGGGCAACTCACGCTGTTCGAGCAGTCCCCGGAAGCCATGTAAACTCGGTTGTGACTTAAGCGCATGTTCCTCCTTTTCGGATGGCCTCCAACTCCACGTGGACTTCTCGCATCAGGGCCACTGCATTCCGCAACCACAAAAAGAAGAAGAAAAAAAGGAAGGGCGAGGATGGAGGACAAAAAGGAAAAGAAAGAGAGAAAGAAAGAAGCAGCTCAGTCACGTGAACGAACAAACAAACGCTTTATGTCGCCTCGTGCAGCAAGCCACAAGACACACGCGGTAAAGATGCGACAGAGGTGAAATCGCCTCATGATGGGACCACGGGCACTAAGCTTCAACGCGGATCGACCGAAGTCCTCGTTATGAGACGCGCCGTATCATCTAGCAATTTGGGAAAGCAGGCGTTCCGAAGGCGTTCCGTTGTCAAAGCAGCATCATGCAAAATCATCATGTCTCTTCTATCCTCTTAAGAAACAAAACAACGTATGAAGTTCCCATACCAAAGGATCTAAGCACGGTTTGATTTTATCACTTCGTGACCTATTCAGATGTGGTTTTAGCACAAACAACTTTTCTTCCTTCTTAAAGGGGCACATGCCAGTTTCTGGTACGTATTGTATTGGGCAGGAGATCGACCTATTGGGGGTACTTTATCGAGCTTATTGTCCCCACAGCCCGGCGTTTACTAACACAGCGTGACAAGGAAATTGAACCTGGCCTAGCTCGGTCTGGGCAAGAGCGCATCGCACTGACCAGTGCTTTAGTGGCACAAGAAGTGGCCTTCGAATCGTCATCTTCGATTACTCAGATCAAAAACAAGCAATAAAGTACGGTTCGTTGTCCCCACAGCTGAAGCGTACCGCCAGAGGCGTGATTGTTCGACCTCCTCCGCAATTAGCGATGTGCGCGACCAAAAGCGTCGCTGTGGTCAGCTTTCCACGATTGGCCAAACCATGGGCATATGAGCACTGTCAGATTGTCAACTTTGACGGTGTTAGTTTCAGATTGCGATGGTTCCTAGCTTCTACTGTGCTTTTTAAACACACCATCGAACTCGTCGTCGCCCCGATGGTAAGTAGCCAGAATAACAACTGGTGACGTCACGGCGAAGCAAATCCCCGTCGTGACGTCACGGAGGGAAACCATAAGAGGGCGCCACGGAAACATCTCGGCGCTATATGAATGCGAGACACCCTTCCCACAAATGTACCGGCTTTTAAGCGTTACCTTGGGTTTGTGTATCCTTTATATTTTGTTAAGAAATAAACATTAAAAGGTCCAACTAACACTGACCTATAACCTTTGTTCTAGTCTATTGTTAATTAACGTTTCAACGAGTCCCATTTAGCCGACGGACGAATCAAAACCAATTAACCGCGTGGCGCTGCTTTTTCTATTTAAATTAGGAATCGAGAATATACGCCTGTGAAACTTATTATATTACTTGTATTTAATTTAGAAGGTATTTTATCGTAAATTTATGAAGCTAAACAACCGCAGAAAGACGGAGCATTAATGTCCATTAAACCATTACATTCGGGTCGATTGGGCGTTAAGCTCCGAGTTCATCTCGCCCAAACACAAAAGTATTCAGAAATGCATCTGTTTGATTGCATAATTCCCTTTTTACCAGCGAATATCCTACCCGTTATTTCGCGTAACTAATATTATTTTATAGACAAAATAATGACATAATCCGGTAAAAAAAAAGTCGAAGTTCAACTTCACGCGCACTTCCTACTTCGCTTTACAATAAGTAGGACCCATTAATGATTCATAAAACATACTAAATTACGCGAAACACGGAGACCATTTATGCACTTGGGCACATATAGAAGCCTTCGTGTTAGCATACCCTCGAAAACGACCTAAAAAAGGTCCAATCCCACAAACACTTGCCCAACTGTCGAGCGCGAGCGTTTGTTTAAGCAAGTCTCAGTCTTTATTTTAAATACGGCTCTCAAATTACGTGCACGAGCAAGCAGAGACACAAAAATAGACATAAAGAAATGGGGGAGGGGGCGTACAACGAACAAAAGTACATTCCGTCCTCCTCCTTGCCGCCACATTACCTGGAAAAGAAGCCTACGACACGCGCGTGTACGTGCGTACGTGCACCGGAGCGGGGACGACATAACCTGGTTAGCTTTCCGACCGACATACCGATCCAGCGAACCAACAAACCAACATCTCGCTATGATCGAACAAACCCGGTTTGGGTTCCGCTGGTCCCTCGCTCAGCGTGAAAGCTCACTAACGTGATTAGCCGACGAAATAAGCGAAACGCGTCGTGCGGGGACCGGAAGCAGCCTCAACGTCCCTTAGCGTTGATTAACGCCGACGTTACTAGATCAACCCAGTCACGGAACTGCCCATAGACTCTGCTTCCACGAGCAGTACACCTCCCCCTCCGCCCCACTCGCCCGAAGATTCGCCGTCTCCCATCGTCCGACGCCACCACCACTTGGGGACGGCTCCTATAGTAACAACTGTGTACTCTATAGAATGCACCGGCTTTAAAGCACAGAGCATAGATGGCGCTTCAAGGTATCGTAACCGGAAATTCAGTTTTTGAATGACAACTTTTGGATGGCACTTCGAACGACGGACGGTTCACCTAGAGTGGGGGAGGGGGGGGTTTTTTGTTCTTAAGAGTATTAGAACTAATGTGCAGTGTGTCCCCGAAAAAGTTTACGGCAGTTTTTGTTTTTTTTACCGTCAAAATAGCCATGTATCGCCAAACGTTCGGGCACCGCCCGAATGTAGCGATAGTGGCCCCGACCAGGTGCCAAGGTTTAGAAACTAACCGTTACCTTATTCAAAAGCTAAAGCTGTTTTTTTTAACTTTCAATGGAAAAATGGGGTCCGTTCCAGGTTGATGACACCATTCATCCGCATGTATTTGTGAATTTCGTCAGCCACCATTCTTTTATTAAAAAATTTCCAACTTTCGAATAAAAAAAAACAGATTGTCCTGAAACTTTGGCTCCTTGTCGCAAAACCACTAGTACTACCTTTCCGTGGAGGCTGAGAGTTCGGCTATGCATAACTAATTTTTCCGGTAAAAAAAAAGCAAAAAACCACGAATTGCTTTTTGGGGACGTCCTGCAGTAAAGATGGTTAACGCCGTCTGACATCAGTTTAACGTGCGACAGGAAAAATGAGAGGTGAATTAAACGTGCTTGCGTGCCTGAGAGGAAACATTCGTTCCCCTAAAAACAAAAACAAAAAAGGAAGAGCAAAGCAGGGTTTCGTACAGAAGAGATCAAAACAAAAGCCAATGACTGACGACACGCACCTTTTTCCATGCTCTCCTGTTTCGGTAGGCGGGAGCTATACGAGCGAGGCAGAGAAGACACGCAATTAGTCAAGCCGCCCGCCGGTGCCAATTGTGTCCGCGACGCAGGGATAAACTCCTTCTCACCCCTTCCCTAATTCTCGCGTCCTTGTGAATGACCCACGGGAGGGAAACTAGAGGAGATAACGCTTGGATAAAGAAATGCAAATATGTATAATTATAACTACCAAGATTTTTTTTTTCAAAAGATTGCGCTGTGTAGTTAAATCGCAATGAATCGTTTGATTGGTGTTGTTGCTATTTGCTACTCTACGTGTACGCCGTATCTCTTTCAATGTAAAAAAATGAAGCACTAAATTTTCTCTACTTCTGCCATCCTTCTCCCCTTTCCAAAACGGGTTATTATTTTTTTCAATTCAGTTGGTAAAGAGACTAAGTTGACGAGTATATGGTGCACAAGGAATGTAAATATTCAGATGTCTGCACTTGACGCAGCGGGAACACATTCACCAGTGATACAGAAAGGTCTCACTGAATGTGTTCCCTTGAAAGAAGGCGGTGGTGGGACGTTAAATTGGCTGAACGGGAACGTTCGGTCCTGCAGCTCAGACAAATCACATTCGTGTGTGCTTGCATCGAAAAATAAAGCCTTCGGCACTAAGCCCATGTCTCTACTTTCTCAGAAACGACTGGATGCCCATGCACTGCCCCGGGATGCGCTTGAAGCAATAATAATTGATTCCATTCAATTAGCTCTAGGCTTGAACGGAGCGCGCGCTGTTGTGCCTCAATGACTCCAGGCGCTCTTAGTGGCAGAACAGCTGGCTGGATTTTAGCCGTGATAAGGACATGGTCGGTGCAGCGCTATACCACTGCTCACTAACGAATCTACCAAAAAGATGCAGCAAATATCTAGAGCTCCGATTTCACCGCGGTGCATTATGCATGAAGCTCTCCTGGGAGCGAGAATTCAAGTCTCTGATACCGAGCATGAAGTCTCACATTCTCTTATTATGCTCAGTGACGCAGAACTGATCGCTTATATTCTTGCTGGAGTTTCTGGAGCCGGGCTTCCTGTGTCCTTAAAAAAGACTGATTATCCGCAGCATCTCCAATAAAAATATTTCAAAAACACTCCCAAAGTGATTAACGCCAACCTAATTAACTGTGCCGTTTTCCCTGGGGTCCTGGACAACTTCGGGAGCAACAAGGATCGAATACGGAGCTGTGTTCTCTCCTCAGTGTCCTTCTCCGTATTCAATCGTCCACTTACTCCAGCGGAAACTGACCTTTTTTTCTTTTTTTTACAGCCGAAACCACAAACCGAAAGTGACCATGTTAACAAAAAAGGCAAGTTTTCTTTTTTTTATTCATTCTATTAATCTTGTTTAGTCACAGTAAGCTACAAAAAACTGCAACAACAAACCATCTCGCACCGAAAAATAAAAGCGAGAAGTGCGCAAAACAGTTTTTAGTAGGTTTGGCTTTTCAAAAAAGGCATACATAGTTAAACAAAACGATTGTATCATGTTGTTTTTCTGGAACTCGCGATCCTCTGTTAATTATATGCCCAACAGTTATATAGTATACGGCAAGTACAGCTTCTATTATCCCTACCTTCCCGGAAAACATTCAAATTGATATACGGTTGGGTAGGGTAAAAATAGGCCGCGATATTATCCTACGTCCACACATATCTTTTAAGATAATATACATCAGAATATATAACTACTCTAAAACATAAAGAGAAGTGACTCTATAGTCGGCTATAGCTTAATGAACTTAGTACGTGGTTTATTAATTTCGCGGTTCATATGCTTCGTCATTCGTTGGCGTTTTTATCGGCGAATGCCTGCAATCTTATTATCTGCAAAGCCACAATAAAATGATCGGGAATCGCTATGTCCTGTGTCTCTTATGCTGTTGGTGACCATTTCAGCAACTATAATAAAAAAATAAAGTGTTGCGAACAAAACTTCCGCTAGAGTCAGATAAAAAATAAATAAAAAAACACTCTCAAGAAGAACCAAAAATATAGCGCTCAGATAAGAAAGAAGGCCGAGCTTGGCGGACAGACGGTGGCACATTCTCGAAGCAGACTCCGTGGGCGGCAGAACGACGTCCGGATAAGTGACGCAAAAGAGGGGCCAGCCAAACGTGGACGCGACAATCCCTTCATCTCGAGGAGGGCAAGGAGAGGGGTCGCCAACGATCATCCCTTATCACATCCAATCACTCGACCAGAGACGAGAGCCAGAAAGAAGAAAGAGAGATAGCGTTCGTCCGAACGCGGCCAATAGAGCTCACGCCGAAATCCAGCCAGCTCATGGAAAAAGGCGACACCTAACCCAAGTCTCATACATAAAAAAAACTTTCGTGAAAGAAAAAAAGGTCAGACGAAGGATGAGACGTAAAAGATAAAAGTGATAGAGAGAGAAACATGAGCACGTCGTCCCCTCGCAAAATCCCTCTGATCCGTGCTCCATTCGTTTCCATTTTTTTTTTTGTCCATTCAGTGCTTTTTTTTTACTTTATTTCTTGTTTCGTCTTGTTGACAGCGAGGACTCGCCCAAAGGGTCACCTATCGCGGCCCCAACTTTCGCTCGTCAGTTATAAGAATGAAATAAGAAAAAAGAAACGAACAATAATGCTCGTCGTGTATTAGAAACGGTATGGAGGAGATAAAGATCGAAGCCCGGAAGGGCATCTAAATTCGTATACGGCCGCAACCTAAAGGGTACTATGATCAAAAGAAATATATTATGCTCTAACCTGGAACAGCCATTTTTGTACCCTTTGGTACCCCCGCCTGAATGTATTCCGTATTATACCAACAACCATTTGTCCTAAAATTAAAAAAGTGTACTTTGAATTTCAGTTTGACATATCCGTCCAATTCTGCATTATGTAAGGCCATAATTGCTTATTTCAAGTTGTATAACTGTATCGTGCTGGGTTGTTGGTATTATAGCTGGAAAAAGAATATTCGTTTCTTCTTAGTTATCTCGTTTAAATGAAAGGAGCTAGCCAAAGTGCTTTAACCCTTAAACTTGAGGTCTCAAAAGCCTACCGTAAGTGTGACTCACAATGAGTAAGTTATGCGGTTATATGAGTTTGCAATTATTACAAGGAAGGATAGAAATGGCAAAGAACATAGACAAGTTCGTGAACTTCAAACATCCTGTTCTTCGGTCTCGGGTTTTCAAGAAATTACGGGGAACCCTAAGAAATTCCCTTAGGTTCACATACCGCGAATCGTTTTAAATTGAACAAGGATCTCAAAGTCTGCCCTACACAAAATCGAAATTGCCGAAATTTTACACAATAACAAATATTGCGCTGCGAGCAAGGAAGCGGGGAAGGAGTATACCGACAATCGTTGAGTGAAACATGTTCATCTCTAAGGAGTTATTAAAAAAAAACTTGAGATCTCCACTTGAAAAGTTCGCCAACTCTAAACGTGCATTTATTCACCACTCGAATTAATCGAGCCTGCTCAAGCGAACAAGCCAAGTGATTAACTGCGTATAAAACGGTTCAAGACAAGTTTATATTGACCGAAGTCAGATTAATACGTTGATACTAAAAGGGGTGACAAAAGCAGCAAAGCCAAAAACTGACTGTTCCTCGTTTTCTCGACAGTTTCGGGGACACTGTCCATTAACCTCCTTCGAAGCAGAGTAGATAGCGAAGTAGAGCGGTGGCAATTCGTCCTTTCTGTGAGAGAAAAAATAGGGCTTTCTTCTTTGCCCTCTCTCGTGTCGTTACTTGTCCCCATGTCCCTTTCTTATAGCTTTTATCCTACTCGGTGTCCTAAATCGCTTGTCCCAAGTAAAATGACAAATAGACCCACATAGAAAAAAAAGATCTACGACTGTCGATCTGTTTATCTGACCTGTATCGCTACGATAAATAACACGAATTAAAAATGTAGTAATCTTTTAGCTTTATGAAACGTGCGGTAACATGAGGCCCCAGGAATATATTAGTTACCATAACGCGGGTGACAATATCCTGGTAAATCATCCTTATTTGTATCACTTCAGTTTTTTTTTTTCCTGCCTTCTAACTGTATTGTAAACATATTCGTTAAAATTATTATATCCACTCCCCTGGTAAAATGACTGAGGTTTCACTGTCTTGCAGGAAAAAATATTCCCGATTAGATTTAGTCATGTTTGTCAGTGCGTGCCATCTTCAGACTGACAAAGTCAAATGGAGGATACAAATCTGACGTTTCAAAAATCATCGAGCGGCAAGCTTTTCTAAACCTGAAAGTCCCGTTTAACAGCGGCCACACAGTCATGGTTACAGCTCAGCTATATATAAAGCAACTGAAAACCCATCTTGGCGCAACAGGCCTCTCAACGACCAAAAAGTAACGTATAGCTCTCTGTTACTAATTATGTTGTGTGTATTTTTATACAGCCGGAAGTCAGTCAGCCCCGATTGCCGTTTTGGTGTCTCAGCTGCGGATGAGCAATTTAACCACTGGGGTCTTTAACGTGCACCACGCGGTAGTGGTGCACGACCGCACGCCGGAACGATGCTAATCCAGATCGAAACGGGCAGGGGTGGGGGATTGAACCCAGGATCCCTGGGTTCTACAGCGCAAGCATTTGCTCCGCGTGCTCCGAGCTGTTGTGCGCTTGCCCACTCGGCCACCGATACCCTCTCTGTTGTTAGGCCAATCAGGGTGACAACACTGAACAGCTATAGCCCGGAAGGATACTTCTCCGCATAGCGAATATTTTGCAGGGAAGCCAACCCTACAACCATGCTTTCTCTGGGGGAGCGGAACATGCTTTAGAAGTAGAACACTTCATTTTTTTTATTGTATTTATTTCAAAATTATACGTTTAGCCTCATATTTATATATTTTATTCTATATTAAAATGTACGCCTCTAGAAAAAATATCAGTATTACTTAATACGACGTGGATTCTTTTGAGTTGTTATCGACACGGTGCTGTAGAGTTTTTATACTCATTACTAAATGGCATAGCCATTTCAAGGCATTGACCTCACGATGGCTTGATCCACGTTAATTTTACGTAATAGGGCATAAGTTCTTTATCTTCGACGCGATTATTTTTTCAGGGACTTTTGAAGATTAAAGTAATCTCCCTCACATGTCAACTCGGTCTCAGCTGAGTAAGTCTTGAAAGTATTGGGAAGATGCCGTGAAAAGGTTTAGCTATGTTGTTCTTTATTTATTAGGGTTGTTGTTAAATTTTTGCGCAAATTAGTATCATTTGAAACATTTCATTACACTTATTTTTGTTTAACTTTTTGAACAATAACTTGGTCTAACACCATCTGCGGCAGCCTCCCAATGAGCTTAAAAGTATCTAAAACTAAATCAATAAATAATTGAACTTCAACAAGAAGCTATCTTTGGAGAAGATTTTACACCAAATTCTTTAGCACGCCAACCTCCCTTGTTAATATGTTACCGAAATAGGGAATCTAAAACAAATCGAGGAAAAGACTTAGCCCCTGAAACTTCAAGGCCGAGGGACAAAAACATTAGGACGATACAAGATGAGATAAAATAAAAGTTCACCATCTCGCCTGCACGTTCTTCCTTAATTCTATCAAAACTTAGCATTTTCTATAAAAAGATGATGTCTCCACGACTTCGAACATCGTTTACCAAAAATGACCGACACAGCGGGGTTAACAACACGAAGACTAAAAACAGAATTTTCTCTTTTCCGGAAGGTTGGCATGAACAAAAACCTCAATCAGTCCTTGACGGATTGAGTTTTACCAAGTTAATATGTTTCCCAGTAAAGAAACCAAGCAATACAGTGCTCCAGTCGGCATTTAAAGTGACTCTGTCAATGCTTTCAAAGGCTCTACAAATACTGTTTTTCCTTACAAAACGAAATGCGTTAAATACAGTTGAATAATATTTTGTCTACTAAAGCAGCCTTCCATAAAGATCAAACAAAACAAACAAACAAGTAATAAAAGGGTAATTTGCGGCGGTGCATTTACCTTGGGGCATTTTTCGCACCGTGTTCTAAGGCAAACATAGTCTCACATTTTGAACGGAAATTCCTAAGCGTAAACTCGAGCGTACAGTAAAAAACAAAAATTTAAGTAAACCCACGCCAAACAAAAGTGCGTAGTTTTACTGATTTCCATATTAAGATAAGCCTGATCTATAGGAGAACAAAATAAAAAATGCAAACTTTTGGTTGAAGCATTTGCTTCCGTCCGTCCTTCCCTGATATTTACGCCATTGTCCCTGTCACTAACAACAAAACGGAGGGAACGTGCCCAGGGTTTGGAGTACGGTACACGCGATAAGAGAACGTAGGGCAGCTCTGTGCTCGGCTTTGTGAGAAAAAAAAAAGAAGAAGAATGAGGAGCCGTCAATTACGGCGGCGAAGCGTAATGTTTGCCGGCACAACAACAGCTGATAAATAATCCCCAGATTGTTTTTTTTTTCTTTTTTTATCTATACAGGTTTGCTAAGTTTAGCGCTTACAGCAATTGCGTCATTAGCGTTGCCCCTAAATATCGTACGAAAAAAAAAAGGATGATCATTAAGAAAAGTCAGAGATCACCTAGTGCCGTGCTTGTTAATGAAAGTAGGTGCCGATTAGCAATTCTTCTTCTTTCTTTCTTTCTTTCTTTCTTTCTTTCTTTTTTTTTCTTAAAAAGGACTTGTTTTTTTTTTGGCTAAGCCGTTACGCGCGCTACATCGAGGCGAAGCACACCTATAGAGTCATCGGCAGGTTAAAAAAAGGGCAGGGCGTGTCCACTCCCCGACATCTCATTATCGCTCTTCAGTCAATGAGATTTCAGCGTTAGCCGCTAACGACGCCAAAGAACGAGTCCCCGGAGCGAGCTTGAGTGTCAACCTAATAAGCCAGGTGTTTCTTAGTCTGTCAATGGGCACAAACGTAGCTCGTAAGACAGACGCCTTCGTCCACGCTTAAAATGGGGTGTGCGGGTGTATCGCCATGGAGAAGAACATAAAGAAAGTTTGGCTACATAGTGATCGAGAAATAGCTCAAAATAAGTAATTCTGATGAAGATTTGTCGACTCCGGGAGGATTTAGAAGTACTTTAAAGAATCCGACAGTCTGGTACACATCCCTCCCTATACTGGGTCTTGTTGTTCTACGGCGGAGCGCCGACGACACCGCGAGTTGATACAACCAATCAGGCAACGTCAAAAGTGCAATGTCATGGCTCACGTTCCCTTTCTTGGCATCCTCCATCGTCCGCTAAATCATTCTAGCGACGGCAATTAGCCGCGACTTCGCACATTTAGTGCGTGTGTGCGTGTGTGTGTATCCGTGTTCGCATACGCACAGCCTTTAGTTGCGCTATGTCTTACGATGAAACGAAGTACAAGGGTATTTGAATTATATGCCTCGTCTAACGTTAGACTCCGCGGAGCGGTGGGAAGTACATGCCGTTGGG